>JZKD02S1710973.1:39987-91330 GCA_000966675.3 Picea glauca
GAAGAAGTACTATGCATAAGTTATTCGTGTAGAAGTACTTGTATTTTTATGTATCATACTTTGTGTGTGTTACTTTAGTTTTCTTTTGACGTTATCCGGTCTCTACCCTTACGTGTTGTTGTGTTTGATTGTCTGATGTCGAAGTATTCACTACCTTATTTTGGCTTCGTTGATGGTGCTAGCCCTAGTACTCGGAACCTAGCTTCCGCTGCGTGGGAAATCTATGCCCCAACAAACGAGCTTATATCTTTACAAGGTGTATGTGTTTGCCGTGCAACCAACAACATTTCCGGGTATAGCGTCGTTATTGAATTATTGGTTGATGCTATCTCGCTTGGAATTCGTCACTTGGTTGTGCGAATCGACTCGCAGCTTGTGGTACTACAGCTAAGTAATGTCTACTCTATTCGAAGTCCTACTTTATTATGAGTGTATTTGCGGATTCGCCTCTTGGAATGATATTTTGATTACATTGAATATCAACATATTCCTAGACATCTTAATACGTTAACAGATGCATTGGCTAATTATGTATTGGACATACATTTGAACAATTTATAAATAAAACACATTTTAAATCCACACAATGTAAAGTAAGCTGGTAGAAGCCGTCTGTATATATATAACGATCAAAAGAGTTTGTTTTTACAAAAGTTTGTCCGAAGACCAAAATATCAAAAATTGAAGCTCATAGCTTCTACAAGGTGACGTCGTGAATGACGTTCACGGTAACACATTACTGCCCTAGCTACTCTGCGGAGCAGTCGACCCATATTTGTAGAGACTCCTACAGTGTGACGCTGATTGCGTCGTGGAATATCTTCCAGAGTCATATCTGGAATGTCGACTGTCAGGCCCTCTAAATTCTGCTCCACTGTCAGATAATCCTCGACGTACTGTGGTACTACTACTGCTGCCTCTCCTCGTCGTTGGATAGGAGAATTTCTAGAAGGTCTATATGGTCTGACATCTGTTTTATTAACAAGTATTTGATGTTAGTCTTTGGGTAAATTTATAAAACAAAAACATTTAGATATAATACAAAAATTTCAAAAACATTTAAAACAGTGAAAAATTTGTGTATTTCTTATCGAGGTCTCCCCACTGAGTGTCTTCAGGTAGTGATAGATCTGGATCTCCTTGGAAATCCAACCCGACATATGCGTAGTCATCGACCATTAGCATTTGGTTCCACAACCAGTCAAAGAAAATATTATCATAATTGACGATTGGTCCTGCTACATGCCGGGCCATGAGCCTACACCATCGCAACATCCTCGGATCTCTGGGGCCTGGAAGATCCCACTCAGCCTGTATTCTGAACACAGGGACTCTCTCCAGGAAGGAAGACACTAACAACGATCCATATCCAAACTTCTTCAAATCTCCACATATGCACTTAGTCAGTTGTTTATTGATATTGCGCAATACTGCATCAACGCAGTTAAATACCCAGGGCTCAGTACACTCGATGGCGTACTGGAAATAAATCTGCAATGCCATATGGGGAGCGACACTTCCAGTCATCCGAGCAATCATATAGAGAATAGTGCAGAGAGTCAAGTCAGTTACTCCCCAGATTGCCACTTTCCCTTTCTTCCTTTCGGCCTCAGGTACGTAGTATTGGTTGCAATATTCACTCATTTTCAACCCGCCTACTCTCGGTCAGACTGACATAGGACCCACGCCTGGATAATTCGGTCAAGAAATATATGTCCTCTATGTCAATAGTTAATGTATGAGCTCCCACAATGAAAAATTGTTGGTCCGGATCCCACATTCGGACTAGGTACTCCAACAAACGGACTTGGGCTCTCATGCCCGGGATATGGAAGTATTTTAAGAGACCACAATCTTTTAAAGTAGCTATGGTTGGAGGGTGATTTTTGGCATTTGCGTTATCCTCCTCGTGTTCTCTTTCTCGCCACTCTAGCATCATGGTTGTGGCTATTTACCTGCTTAAGAAACATACAAACATGGTTAATGATCTTTTTCATGAAATAAATTTTGTTTATTGGATAAACGTTTCAAAATTTATTGAGTTCTGCATTTTTCGCAGGTGCCATACTATGCACAGTGCAAACTTCTCGCAGGCGTCTTAAGGCCCACCTGTGAGAATGAGTCATTCTCGCAGGTCCCGTATGGACCACCTGTGAGAATGCCTCCACGCGAATAGGGTTCAAAAAACTAATTTAAAACTGAACTTTTAACCAATGAAAGCAAATTTTTAAACCATGAAAAGATCAGGAATGAAGAACTTACCAAGATACTGCTGACGGCTTTTCAAATGGTCTCCCGTAGCTCCCGGAAATTGACACCGAATTTAGAGGGTAAAATGAGGGTTTTTGGAACTCAATGGTAAAAGTGTAAAATGATATGGTAAATTTGGTTATTCACTCATTTTAGTTACTTTTTACTATATCAAATGTGGGTTTTTTATGTTTATTTATTATTTAAACCTAATCACTAATGTGAAAATGAGTGAAATGACTTGCAGGTGTGAAACATGGATGATTATGGACAATATTTTTCCCTGGTGTGGTGTGATTTTGATTGTTTGTTATGGTTTTTACATAAAACCTCGAGTGCCTTTTGTTTGTTCTTGCGCTTGTGAAAAACATAAGAACGTGATCGAGCATTGTTTTATCACTTTTTCGGGCTCACTATGGTTATACGAAAAAGGAACCCCCCTGGAGTTCTCTTTAAGCTCTTTTTAGACTCTCTAAACAAGAAAATATTGCCGAGCGATCTTGCTATTGTCACACTCACTAAAGTATTTGAAGTATGCATCCTTCGAGCGATAGTTTAACCCTTTTTCGGTCTCATTGGACTCCAGTATGAAAAAGGAACTGAGAGAGTTCTCTTTTAAGTGTTTTTCCAAACTCTATAATCTTGAAAAACCTTCGAGTTTACTATCTCTAGACTCGTTAAGCAAACATTGACAGACTCGTGATGGGACCAAACCACTCCTTCCTAGGGTTCGTTAAAAATACTCTGAGGGACTCGTCCGAAGGATGAGATTATATCAACAAACATATGTGATCCTCTTCAAGCTTGCGTAAAAATAAAGAGGTACTTGCCAGAAATGGTGGGGGAAATTTGGGAAAGGGATATGTTTCATCTTCGTATTAATTGGTAGTAAGCGTCGCTCTTGAACATGACACCCCCTTATTCATCATTTGAAGTTGGTTTGGGAAATCCATCTGTCTCTCTTTCAATTGATTACAAGGTATTTCCATGAATCGTCTTTGAGTCAATGCTACCAAATCATTGGTCGTGTTGTTCATATGTTCAAGAGAAGTTCATCTGAAACCTATATTGAGTCGGCCATCTGCAGTTATCCATTCTCTTTGTGTCGACCTTCCCTGTGTCCAGTCCAATTTGCAAAATGTTTTGTTCCACCTTCAAACTCTGTTACTCATTTCATGTCATTGATGAGGGATACATCAAGGCCCTCCTGTGACGAGTTTTGTTTCGTCGACTTCAGCACATTATCCAGAATCAAGGCTTAGAAATTATTTAGTACCTTGAAGCTTGCATGCCTCAATGGCAAGTTTCTCTCTTTCGACAGTGGGTTTACATCATTGACCCCTGATCGAAAGATTTCTTCGGATGTTTGACCTCAACTCATTTATTCACACTCGATGGATTGTGCTATAGTACCTTGGGAGTCATTGACATCAATGGTGATTTCCCTCACACTTGTTAATGGTTGCATCAATTCCCGGTAATCAAGTGGTTTCTGCCATGTTCAACTTCAACACATGTAATCACATGGTTAGATTCGTACTTTGGGCGATGAGATTGAAGACCCTGGATATTCTCTTTGTGATCTAGGTTGCAATGGAGTATGTATAATTTGCGACACATAGATCCACTATGTATCTTTCGTGCCTATGTTGTCTTGATTAAAAAATTGTCGCATAGATCCACAATGTATTCAAGTGGCTATGCTATATTTTGACGGCATGTATCCACAGTGTATGATTGGTGGCCATGAACTTTGTTTATAATGTCATCAGTCTATGATCTGAGTATGGGAGTGCCTACCTTAGAATTGGTATATATGATATTCTGCAGATGCTTGGATGTTTGCAGGTTTCCGATTAGATGTGCTCTTGGTTCGTGACACACACATGCAGCTTACAAATTCTATCAACTATCACTGGTTCCAATCTCAGACTTTGGGGGGCATTCTATTATCCACAATTTTGGTTGTCATAATGATGTAAAGATGATGGAAAAATCAAGCTCTTCACTAGAACACTTTCCTGAGAAAAGTTACCTTTGTTTGCTTCCAGAAATCATACTTTCAAGGGAGGTTCACAGGCTACTTATATATTTACCTGCGAGAATGCCTGATTCTCACAGGCTACATTAATCTGGGGTGCGAGGGGTTCACACTGTACCTAACTATTAGGGTGAAAACATATTCTAAAGGAAGAAAAATATGAAGTTCTCGAGCCTTCTAGAAGGGAATCTTCCAGAAGGATGAGTTGGCATTCCAATGGTTATCTAAGTACTGGCTTTCCTGATATCTTGGGATCATTTCCTATCCAAGTAACTAATCCATTCTCTCTTATAAATTGAGAGGAATGCTCATGGAAAGGGTTAAGAAGCAAGCTAGTAAGAGATTTATTGGAGAATTAGTGCAAGATTGTATGAAGGATTGATGCTACAACAACTAGAGACACTAGCAAGGTTATCAAAAGTGGTTGATCTTCTTCATGCATGAGCAAGTGTGTGTGTCAGAGCTAAGAGCCATCAAAAGGAGATCTACAACATCAAGGCTCAGGTTGTAATTCCTTCTTTCTATCAATTCAATACAGTAATATGTCTCTTTCTCATAAAGTCAATGTCACTTTATTACATAACTCCTTGATCATATGTATAGATTAGCTGTTAAATATATTGAATTGTCTTAACTTCGATTGGTTTGTACTATTATGGTCTTGACAGTTCAAGAGCATTGGAGCGAAATTGGTACAACAGAGACCCAAGGAAGCATTCATAAGGTATGTACATGATCCTTGCCTCCTAGTTCATTCAATAGTATAAATCTAGGGAAAGAGTATTATTCTGTCCTACTTTGTTCTAGATCCAGGTGGATCTACGGAGATCAGTTTGTGTCTGCACTTATGGATTAATCCTAAAACACAAAGTGGGGAATCACCAATAGGTTGAGGATCCCTGTGTTTTCTAGGCCAGCTGCCCATGGATTGGGTTGTAGGATGGGGTCTCCAAAGGGGATTGTTTTTTTACTATAATATTTATATTCATATCTATTTACTACATGGTAACTTTCTAAGTACTAGGAGGTCATCTGCCCTTGTATAGTTTCAGCCGAATGTCCTTGTACAATTTCAATCGACTCCCATTGATCATTCCTTTAAGTTCTGTACCTCCTAAATATTTCAACTATACTTCTCCCCCATATGTGAAAATATTCACTTCATATGGTCCCAACCAATGCATTATGAATTTTCATGGGTGCTGAAGAAATTTGCTCTCATACACAAAAACTAGGTATCCCTCCTTGAAAATATTCCTTTTAATATTTTTGTCATGCCAAGATTTGTCCCTTGCTTTCTATACTTCTTGGTGAAATCATGCTAGAATCCTATATTCTTCCATCTCCATCAGCTGACTTATCCTTTCTTGTACTGCGCCTCATTCTGTCATGTTGGTGATTTCTGCTACGCGCAGACTAGGTACTAAAAATTCTAATGGAACCACTACTTCTTGTCCATAAACCAACCTGAATGGTGTCTTCCCTATCATTTTTTTGCATGTAGTCTTGTATGCCCATAATACTGTTGGTATATTTAAATCCCAATCATCCCTGTTGGCATTACAAATATTTTTCAATGCATTCTCTAGGATCTTATTAAAGGCTTCCACTAATCCATTTTCTTAAGGGTGATATGGCGTACTCTTTTGATGATAAACATCAAAATCCTCAGGCATAGCCTTGATAGAACTATTGATGAAGTGAGAGATTTTTTCACTCATCAAAATCCTTGGGCATCCAAATCTAGTGATAACTTTCTCAAACAAGGAGTGTGCTACTATCTTTGTGCTGCAATATTTTACTGGTGTTGCTTCTGCCCATATCGTTAAGTAATTTGTCACGGTAATGATATACATTTCTCCTGACCTATTTTCTAGTGGATTAATTGGTCTCACAAAATATATTTCCCATTTGTCGAATACTTGCAAGGTTACTTGTGGTCTTATGGGAATCTCATCATGTCTATTAGGTTTACCAACCCTTTGACATACATCACATCTCTGGCAGTAGTCCTTTGCATCTCCGTGGATGGTCGACCACCATAGTCCTGCATGCAATACCTTCTGCACGGTAGTTTTTCTTACATAATGTCCTCCAAATATTCCCTCATGAGCCTCTGCTAGAATTCTTTGCCTCCCATGTTCTAGTACACATATTCTCAAAATGTTGTTTGCACCCATATTGTATAAGTGTCCTACAATTAATTGATAGTCTGCAGCTATGACTACCAGATTTTTCTTCTGCGCAGTGTTGAATTCTTATGGTGTAATCCATGTACTCAAGTATTGAATGATGTCAGCAAAATATTCATCAGCTACTTGGACCGAAAATAACTGTGCGATAGGGAATTTTCCTCTAAATTTGTAGGTTCTTCTCCATTGGTGATCCTTGACATGTGATCGAGTCTTGCATTGAACTTCCCTGGCTTGACTATCACCTCAAAGTCAAATTCTAGAAACAACAGTAACCATCTACAGATCCTCCATCTACAGATCCTCCCCCCAAACAATGGATTACTGACTAGGTATTTGAGGGAAGAATGATCTGTGAACATTTTAAATTTTTTCCCAAGTATATAGTTTCTAAAATTCTACAGTGCATATACCATTGTTAATCTTTGTCTTTCAGTGGTATTGTAGTTCTTCTCTAACTCTGAAAATTTTCTTCTTACATATTCTATAGGATGGTATAACTCTCCTGCTCCTAGCTGCGCTAGAATAGATCCAAGTTCTATGGCTAATGCATCTACATGCAGATGTAATGTATTTTCCAAATCTGAGAATACTAGTATTGGTGTTGCTACCATCTTCTCTTTTAGAGTTTCCAACCCCCATTGTCAGTCCTCATTCCACTAAAATTTATTATCTTTTTTCAACAATTTCTCCATTGGTGCAATGATATGCACATACCCTTTTATGATTTTCTTGTAGTAGCCTGTGTCACCCAATGTTTCTCTCAATTGACGTACTGATTTTGGTGGTGGTAAATTGACTATCACTGCAATCTTGGAAGGATCTACTAGAAAGCCTTGTTTTCACTCTATATGTCCCAATAATATTCCAAATGGTGTCCCAAAATTGCACTTCTTGATATTTAATGATATCTGACACGACTTACATCTTTCCAACATCAGACTTAATACTTCCACATGGTATTTCAACAGACTATAGACTGTCCAATCATCCATATATACTTCTAAAATGGATGGATGAATTCTTTAAATGCAGTTATGACTACTCTTGAGAATATTTCTGGTGCATTATTTAGTCCAAAAGGCATGACTTTTAGGGATGGTTTTAAGGATGGAAAATTCTTTTAAAATGTAGAAACCTTGGCGAATCTCACAATCTGGCATATGCCAACTATAAGATGGTTGGTGATTTGTTTGTAAAAATATTCAAATTTCTAAGGATTTTATATAGTTTGTATAAATTTTTGGCCATTTTTAAGGTAAAATAATTTTATCCTATAGAATTTGGGCAATTAATTTTTATAATAGCGAATATTTGTTTGGGAAAAACCATGAAAAATTAGCCCATGAGAGAAATTTAGCCCCTAAAATCATCCTTGAAGTCTTTGTATTGGTAGGATCCCCATTCTGTGGAAAAAGTGGTTTTGTACCTATCTTCTGGGGATATCTTAATCTGATGGTAGCCATAGAATCCATCTGTGAATGAGTATGCTTCCTGGCCTCCTACATTCTCTAATACCTCATCCATGAAAGGTGTAGGAAAAGGGTCATGTAGGAAAGAATCATTCAATTTTCTGAGATCTAAACATATCCTTATGACTCGCTTTTTCTCCTGAACTACCATGGGACTTACCCATTCAGATTCCTCCACTGATTTTATGATACCATCTTTTAACGTTCTGTCAATTTCTACTTTTACTTTTTTCTTATATATTGGGTTCAGTCTATATGGTCATTGTTTGATTGATCTAGCCTCAGGTTTGAGAGGTATCTTCATCTCTCCTAGCTCTCCCACTATGCCTTTCATCTCTGTAAATTTTTTTGGGAACATGTCATTGTATTGGTGAAGTAACTCTGTTATTCTTTCTACTATTTGTTTGTCCCAGTAGTCTCCAATACTGACCATTTTGGGATTATCATTTGTCCCAATATTTAATTTATTCACCTTGATTGGGACAACAAATACTTCTGATTCGAGAGATGGACCTTCCACCTCCATTTCTCTTTCAATTTCTATAATTTGAATGTTGTGTGGGTCATCTTCATCTGGTGCTTCTTCCTGCACATGGTAGCATGACAATAGTTCTTTCACTATCTGTCTATTCTATTGTTGGTACTCTGTTATAAGTTCAACCTCTGGTTCCTTGATAAATATCACCCCTCTGATTTTTTTAAGTGTTGAATCCATGTTAGGGTTATCATGTTCAAATGAGAAAGTGATTATAAAATTAAGATGTAATTTTGTCGATTCTACAGTGCCTCTATGCAATTCCCGCTCTACATACGAGTTTACTGGAATTCCTTCCAACGTGTGAATGAAGTGATGAGGCCATTCTTTTGGTGGTGTCATTTTCCATAGTGTTCTTCACTTATACAAGTGTTATGCTGGTGTCCCCTATCCCTCATATCTCTATAGTTGATTGCTTCCCTGTTCTGCGCCAAATATGTTGCATAGTATTCACTTACATTGGTACTAGTCCTTGACTGTCTCTTTGTGCACACCCCGCCATATTGCAGATGTTTCCTTGAGTTGCATGTCTAGAGATAAGAGCCTATTATTTTATAGCACTTCATTTTTTGTATTTTGTTAGGAATTCTTCTAAGTCATTCACCCTATGAAATCTCGAAGGTTCTCTTATCTCTATAAATACTCATCTTACTACGTGGTATATTATTGCGCACCTTCTTGTGGATACGTCATGTAATATCTACTACCAATTCTCCAACCCTGTATATGGGTCTGACGCACATGAAATGATACTTCTCCAATTGAGTACCCCATCTGCAGTTAGATTCACATAATCTTGTTCTCGCATGGTGGTTTTGTATAAATGGTCAATTTACTCCAGGTCTAAGAAAGTGGATTATACAAACCTTTCTCCTTCTGATGGGTCTAATGGAGCAACACCTTTGTACTCTCATGAATCGAATTTCATCTTTCTCATATTCAAATCAATAATGGCCTGATTTTCAAATGCCCAATCCAAGACAAGCAATGTCGAATAAGGTGTTGTGCCATCCACTGTTTCTATCACTTCAAAATCAGCTTTAGTGCACACTCCATCCAGATCTACTATCACACCCTTTATCCTTCCAATTGGCAGAACCCTATGTTGATTTCCTAGTTTCAGCTAAACAAGTGAACATCCTAATGTGGGCTCTCCATACATTTTCATGTATTTTTGAGTAGCACATTCACTTTGGAGCCTAAATCTAGTATAATATCCCCCATGTTGAAATATTGAATGTTTCCATTCATTCTGAATTCTCTTCTTGTTCTCCTCCTTGTATGCAGATGATTAATTTTTTTCTGCTCTAGTTTTCCCTCTATGTCTGTGTTGCATATTTTTTAACACTTTAAAAGATGATGGATCATTTAGTAGTTTAACACAGGATTGCAGAAAATACTTTATGGTACTTACTTGTCCTAGGGGTTGTGCTTCATTAGTGTGATCCAATGATGAAGGCATCTCATACGTTGGTACATCCTAATTATTCTACACAATTGATGTATATGAAATGTATGGCTTCAAGAATTCTTGTCTGGCTTTCTTGAATATCTCCTTTTTGTTCTGCGCATCAAACTACTTCCGTCGTTCAAAATTCTTCTTCACCCATTGGTATTGTGCTGGATCTTCTCTTATTGCATCATCTCCTGTCTTCCCTCCTCTGCATGTAACTATGTTGATATTTCTTCCATCATCACTCTCTTGTACAAAAATCCATTAAACATTGTGATTTTTCTGATTTCTCTTTTCATGGATCTTCCCCAATAGTGTCAGACAGTCTTCTGTGTCATGGTCTGATGCACGAAAATAAATACATGTCGTAGGTGGTAGTGGAAATTCTCTTGCGTAATGTCTTGGTTGTTGACAATTATGACATACCACCGATCATCTGCCTCTTCCAAAGCCTCTTCTACCTCGTCCTCCACCTTTGTATCCAACTCGATCTCCTCGCGGTGTGTTGTACTAAGGCACCTGATTGTACTATGCGGGATTATACCATGGCTGCGTGATATTGTACTGTGGCTATGCAGTGTTATATCGCTATGGAGTTGTGTTATATGGGGTTGGTAATTGGTTAAATTGTGGTGCAACTTTCTGTGTCATCATTTTTTCCTACACCCTATAAGTGTCTGATGTTATTTCCCTCATCAGCTCCATTGTCCTGCAATATTTGTCATCATGGCCTACTGACTTGCAAAAGTTGCAATATGAGCTCTTAGGCACTGTCTCATATTTCTGCATCAGTGGACAATGATATGGATCATGTCCCTATGTCTTATAGATCTCACACCATAGTCCTCCTGTCGGAAAAGGGTTTGGAAGTCATGTTTCCATGTACTACGCGAAAGTTGGAAATTCATTATTGTGGTGTTATTCTGTCCTACATGTGGTACACCAAACAACTTCTCTTTTGTCCTTACTCATGTTCTGGTTTAAATGAAATGATAGATTTTTCAACTCCTCCTTCAACTCCTCTATCGTTGGATTTGTCTTCTGATATTGGTTCTCTTCTAGTTGCAAGGATGCCTGTAGAGCCTCTACCTAGGTCTGAAACTTCTTCTGTCTCAAAGGGTATTTCAAGTGTGGTAGTAGTGAATTCACAAATAGATGCCTATTTTTCATATCTATCATGACATACTTCAAATTTCGCTTCAATCATTTGAATCTATGGTCTATCTCCCAGAAAGATTCTCCTGATTTATGTTTGATCTCTATCATCTCATTCATGTACTTATCCTCTAAGCTAGGCTTCTGTAATTCATTTATCAACAACTTCTTGATATCCACAGTGATTTTGGCTACCTGGTGGACTATTTTCAACTAAGGTCATGTACCAATCCAATGCCTGGTCTCTTAGTGTTATGGATAACTGCACAAGTTTTGTATCCTCATTTGTGATATGATCTGCTTCCTAGATATTTCCATAGATGAACAAGTGCTTCTCGGGGTCCTCAGATGCCTCTCCCTTGAATTTTGGTAACCCAATGGTGGGATCATGTCCTGCCATCCTGAATGTTGAACTACTACCTCTACATGGTGTATATCCTTGACTTATGCTTCCTGAGCTATCTCCCCCAGTTGTTTCTCTTTGTGTAGATGTACCTCCTGGCTCATTTCTTCCACTGAACTTCGGTTGTCTAAACGATGGTGTTATTTCTGGTGTATTAGTAGCACATGGTTTTATGGGTTCCACACTGACACTGATATGGATAGGAGTTCTGCCTCCATTTTCTGCTCTTAGATCTCTTGTCTTCCTTTCATATGTCATGTGCAGGATTTTTTCAATCTTCTCCATAGCCCGAATATCCTCTACTTCTTCTTCATCATTTTCCAAGCCTTCCCTCGTGACTATGGCTCTCTTCTTATTGTTCATCTTGTATTGGTAGGGTACTCCATTGCACATTCTTCCAAATATTTCCATGATATGCTTGATCTACTATTCCTACATCATGATTGGATCCAAGGCATCCTCCTTCTTTCATTTATCCATATCTTCCTCCATTTCTCTTTCTCTTGTCATTGATTCCCCCATTCCCCCATGCACATAGGGAAGTTTAGTTGTCTGATGTTATTGTCATTGAACTTTATTTAATATAGTACAATATTAATGGAAGTATATAATGATCTGATATACCTTCCTCTAGGTCCCTTCAAGAACTCTTTCTCTACTGCGTAGTAATACTTCACAATATCTACTACAAATTTTGTGATAAATCTTGCAACAATGTTGTCTAACCAGAAATCTACTGCGTGTGTAAATTTATTGTCAATTGTAACATACCCAACCACCCAAAGGCCCAGCTGCACCACTTAAACAGGCTACAACACACCCAACCACCAACAAGCAGGGCACACTGCAGTCCAAAGACTCAGTTCTCTGAACGGATCTCGAATTCTAACAACATTTAATCCGAAAACAAGCATGAAAGAACCATGTGCATTAATCATTATCCATGCCACAACATAAAATAGGTAAACAATGTGTCATGCACAACAAATAACCAGCAGACAGGCACATTAAAAAAACATATCTCAGAGATAATTAAATACATAGTGGAAATAAACATTACACAGAAAACACATAGAGAACTTATCTTTGCAAATAAGCATTCACCAACTGGCTGCAGACCAAGGATATTCCTCCCAACCATAGACATTGTTGTTCATTTACTCTCAACAGAAGATCACTCCCAAGCTAGGGCTATGAATCCATAAGGACAGGTTCTAGGCCAAGTCTAAACACACAACAATTGGCTAAGTATCTCTCAGGTTTCCCAACCCCACAACAAATCCTAATTTCCATCTCTCTTTCCCCCTCAACTTGCAAAACCCCAAGAAATGAACACCTTTATTTTCCATGCAATCCCTGAGGCTATTCCATTTCTCTCAAGGGATCTAGTGCTACTGGTTAGGAAATATCCCTACTGGAAACTCCAAGTACTCTCAATTGTGGATAGTTCCATATGAACTTCCATCAAGCTCATGCGCATAGGAATCCATTCCCTCATGGAATGATCATTGAATCATTACATCCATTCAACGATGGCTCTCCTCTTTCTTCCATTCGTTTCCATGCTCAGCCCAAGAGCACATGAACTAGTAGTAGTGAGTGAAGAGGAGGAAGAATGGAAAAGGTGTAACAATGAATGAATAAGAACAAGTGAACCCCCACCCAAACCAAAGATGGGTTTATATAATTACTTGGAAATCAAGAACCACATGGCCTCCCCCAAGAAGCTCATGTAACCCCTTTTCTCCATAAAATCAATTATGGGTAAATAAAATAATAATAAAAATACTTATCCCCTCAATCCCCCTCTCTCATGGAATCATAGCCCTCTATCTCTTTTTTCCTTGTCCGTCTTGCAACCAACGATGTATTTTTTTAATGTATATGAAGTGTTACATTTCCTAGACACTCTGGCTCCTTTTAGAATTTACCGACTCGCCAACCTAAGTCACACTTACATAATACATTATAGTTCATAAGGGTTAGAACTAGGATGTTACATCCTCCTCCCCTTATTTTGACATTGTCCTCAGTGCACAACACCATTCCAATGTTATTAACATTACAAATATAGGCTCTTTAGCCTTGATCCACATAGGCATTCCAACCAACGCTTATATACATAGGCACTCTAGAAAAAAAATAAACATGTATCCATGGACATTCTGACTGTAAACATGTATAAGTATCTTTAGATATTATAATTTTGGCAGCAGTTCCAACCAACAAGCTCTCCTTCCCTCTCAGCCATGCACAACCCCAAGAGATGAACCCATTTTCTTTGCCATGCAGTGCCTCAGACAGTTCCACTTCTCTCTAGGGATCAAGTGCACTCAACCAAGAAGTTTCATAGTTGTGGCTTCCAGAACCCCAGTTGTAGTAGGTCCATTGGACTTTCTTCCTTCCATGCCTTTGTCATTCAGTTGCTGTAGCATCACCTTCTTTTCTCTCATATTTTGGTACTTTTCTAGATATTCAACATTATTCATTTTCCTACAACATTTCAAATCAATGATCATGTCATTTCACAATTTGTGCATAAATTTTTTATTTTTGTTCATAATCTAAGACTAAATTTTCATAATCTAGTACAATACTTATTTGTCTGGTTCATGGATCTCCACCCATATGGTTGTCTTGTTAACTTGTCTCATGGTTTTCCTTTGACATACCCATTGTGTGCATGACCCCAATCAAGAGCTATCAAAGTCTCCTCTTCCTTGTGGTCACTCACCTTCAAGGCCTAGGCTCAGGCATCCACTTCTCTGCTATAAAATCCCTTAGGAAATCCATCTTGCCTGACCAAGGTTTTCTTGCACAAGAATATTTCTAGAGACTTTATCGAGTCTTACAACCGAGGCAACTCTCTGGTGTGTGTTACCACACCCCAACATATTCTAGGGAGATCATGGCTTACCACAGGGTCCTCATGTCCCAACAATAGCCTTTTCCATGCTTTCCATCTTTCATATCCAACATCTCATCTGTATTATACACATACAATCATCATGAGATATCATTATAACCAATTCCAATCATAAATTTCAAATCTTTTTTTTATATAGGAAAACAAAATTTCCCAATCATGAGCTTTCACTCATAATGGTTGGATCTGTAGCTATAGATATCAATATTCCTTATGGGGTTACATCTCTACCATATTCAATACCATCCTTCCTATAGTTTCCTTTATTTATATTCAGCCAAAACAATTTGTCAGTAATTTATTAAATTATAATTCGCAAGACTGTTTTATATAGGAAAAATAAAACTTCTAGACATGAGCTTATGCTCACAACAATTTGTCTCTTTGTAGTAATAGGCATTGGTCTTCTTTATGGGCTTACAACATTGCCATATCCAAGACCCTTTCCTCCTGCAATTTCAACATTCCTCAGCCAAACAAATTGTCAATATATATATTCATGGAAATGATTCAAAAAAAATTCACAAAGTGATCTTAGAATTGTTTACAACTACAATTCAATCACTTCCATCAATCCAATTCTCAATTGAAATGAACTCAACATTACCTGTACCTGTATTATCAACCGATATTTTCTTTCTTCTATCCAAAAATATTTTTATCACTTTGTCCCCTCAACAAAGCTTTTCTGTAATTTATCATTATGTAGCTTTTTTGACCTGCAACTTTCTTATTGTAATATCTAAAAGCTCCTGAAGTGTTTTCAAATTCATGAGTTAGCAATACTCACATCATTTCAGCTGTTAGCATAATCATTTCTATGTTATATAATATATTCATGTATTCACCAAAATGCATTCAATAATTCCACTTGTAACATTTTTAATAGCTCGAAAATTGATCTTGAAATTGTAACAACAATCTAATCAACTTCAACTAGTATTCATATTAAATATAATGCATCTATCCATCATTACGTCTTTTCAATACCACAAAATTTTCATAATGAAACAATTTATTACTAATTAAAATGACAATCAATGTGCCAATACCTGTGACCACATCTACACAATACATCCATGCATTGACTACATAATACCACATAACTATGTCATGCATTCCACCATGATGAGTTGGACGGTCTGGCCAATGACTCAACACATCATCCACGCACTTCCTACTGCTTGCCTAACTATTTGGTTACCTTCCTTTTCCACCCAAACACAACACCAAGAATATAATCCTTAAGCTCTCTTCAATGTTAGCAATGAACATTAGATACCATTGAGAACTCACATAGTGCTATATCTCTTCCATATCCAATGTTATTATGGTCTCACACATGACTAGCTCTATGGATATTCATTGTTATAGAAGGAGTATGTCTCCTGAATTAACCCAATTATGATCCCATAACCAATCATATCATAATATGCAATTGACATTTTATCTAAATGAATTCTAGCATCAACAACACTTACATACTCTAGGCCTTTGGCCATTACATATCAATTTAAATAATTAAAATTAACTGAGGGAATTCTTACCTCAATCCCCTTCAACATGTATGCATCAACAACAACTAGCTGCATACCTTCCTAGTTGTTATCAACCTACTTGTTTCTACCTGACCAACTGATATTTGTATAAGCTCACATAATTCCTCCTTCATCATTTTGATCACCATTCCTGCCACCCTCATGGGTCTTCACCTAGATGGAGATCATAATCAACAACAACATCCATGTCTTTAACCCTGCTATATCATTTTTCCTAAATACATAATCTGACATTAGTCATACTCAATCATTATCTCATAATAATAGAATATTCTAAGTTCACAAGCATGTTATATGCATTTCCAAGCATGTACATATGAAAAATTACACCTCCATATGCACCAATAATTCATTGTCAGCATGCCTACTAATGCATATGCAATTTAACTTCATTGTATGCCTCATGCACTCTAGTGCATTTATGTTTTAATTCACTTATTTATTTATTTATTTCTATTGTAGTTTGTTGTCATTGAATTCCTTCAAATCCTTGCTACCTTGCATGCTCCCATTCTTCTCATTTGCATTATGATTCCCTGGTCTAAAGAATTTCTATCCAAGTTCCAATTAGCCATTCTGCAATCCAACCAATGTGTTCTATTTTCATCAGCCTCTCTTAGGAAGTCATATCCAACTTTACCTTTATGAAACATTCCAACACCCTGGAATGAAGTAACTCAAACATTCCATCACTCTACTACAATGTTCTTGAATCAAATACTATTACTCATTAGTTTTCTATTAGGTTACTTCATTAACCTTTCCCGGTGAAAACATTCCTTTCACACTTAGTACGATTCCCAATGGAAGTCCATTTTCATTTAGTGACACTTTTCAAGTGAGAGAGCATTCCAATTCGTCTGCATTGGCATCCTGCTTCCACTATGAACTATGATATCATAAGTGGATTTATTTCACACTTAAGATTTGCAACTTCCTACACATTTCTACCTTCAAGGCTATGGAGTCTTTCTCTTTTTTTTTTTTTTTCTATGACCTTGAAGGACATTTTTAACCTGCTAGCTTCATATCCTATGTGATGATTCTTTCTTTTGTATTACCTTATCCAACTTTTGTAATCTTTGTCATGCTTCCATGACTCTAATATTTGATCTTGTTCTTGAATTGATCTTATTATACCCCTAATCCTACCAAACCTGCAAGAAATCATCTAGTTAGAATTATACATATTATACAAAATCACCAATTAAATTTAAAGGTACCTTTTCTATTTAATTTATGAATAAAATTATTTCAATTGTAACAATTATCCCAAAATATAATGATTCCAGGTCATTCTCCTCTGAATCCACTTTCCAATGACTGAAATCTCACCCCAATCGGATATCATAGTTGAAAGTTAGGCCTCCTTGAAAACCCACTTTCATCCCCCTACGCTGATACAAAAAATTGAAAACTGCAAAGGTGTTGCCTTCAAACCAAGTTCCACTTGATCACGGCTCTAAACTATGGGATTAATCATCCTTTATAACCTTTCTCCATGTTTTTCCACATAGGATCTTTCACGAACACCAAGTCCGAGGGATGGTTTACTTCCAAGCCCTTTTTACCTTAGCATGGGACTGATGCTGGGACCAAGTCCTCCCGACTTCGGCCTTCGAATGTTTTCCCTTGTTAAATTTTGTTTTCCCTCAAAGTTACACTTTGTCGAAGCCTTTAATAACTCCACTATAAAAAACAACCAATCGAGATTTAATCTCCCGTCGAATGGATGGTCCTTTCCCCATTTGAAGGCTTCAACGAGATCAACGACTACGACTTAATCAAGCCTTGAGACAAACAACTCTCAACGCTCCAGGATATTTTCATTCTCGAGTCTTATACTAACATGGAGTGACAATCCTCTGAAGTACTTACCTCTTCTCCCTCTGTTGGATCCAATGGTCACGATAATTCCAGGAGGGTCTTAGATCAATGGACCGTGTGAATTCGCTACTTTGGGACTCCAGAACATTTCAACTCTTGAGCTGCTCAAATCCTCTGGAGTTATACCTGTCGAAGCGGTCATAAAGTGACGATGTCCGCTTACCGTCGATTAATTCTTCCTATTACACCATACTTCCATTGCTTGATCTAACGGTTGAGAAAGGTCCCGAAGGGATCTTAGATTAATGACCCACATGACTTCACGACTTCGAGATTCGATGCATTTCACTGTTAGAAACCTAGAAAACCCCGTAGTAACATACTCTCGAAGCTGACATGACATGATGACATAACCCAAGGTGACATGGACCCATGGCACATGTGCCACGTGTTACTAAAAAACAAACAGATTAGGGTCTAAAAGGTACCAAAACTGGAGGACACGTGTCCCCACACTGCACCTCTTCCATGTGGCATAAGCCACATCATCAATCAATTCAAGACTCTGAGACTCTAGGATTCGAGAGTTTATTGAGTCCAACAACTGCTACCTCCTGGATATCTGAATGTCAAACTGAAATCGATGGCTCGCACTCCTCCCACATCCAACGACTGCGATTAACTTTGGCTTCTACTTTGGGGTTTCTCTCTCTAGATGACCCCCATACTCCCGAATACTTGCTAGATATAACGGTCCTAAACACTCCCGAAATCCACCGCTCCATCCAATGGTCGACGAGACTTCGATACTATGGCCTTCGACAGTTAAAGCTTTTCATGCCTAGAAATATCCTCAAAATGATGAAGTTATGAAGTATTACCATTCGTGCTTCGCCTCGATCGACGACTGATGATCAACAATGTAGATCTGATGACTGAGACTTAACCTTTCTCAACTTCTGGTTTTTCCTTCATTGGATGACTCCTATTCACCAACCCTTTGATCCAACGATCCATACCTCTCTTGAGCCCATAGTGGCGATCGCTCCTGAATTCGAAAGGGACGGTCACGATCCTTTGATCCCTTACAAAGGATCTCTAATGTTTTGGCTTTTGCATAGACTATGCAATGCCATTCCTCCTGAGATTTTCAACTTCAAGGTCAGAATTCGATCTCAACCAAAATACTCTGACCAATAGACCCGGCCCATACCGACCCAGTGTTTCAACCAGAAGCTTTGATACCAATTTGTAACATACCCAGTCACCCACAGGCCGGGCTACGCCACTTAAATAGGCTGCAACACACCCAACCACTAGTAGGTGGGGCACGATGCAGTCCCAAGACTTAGTTATTTGAACGTATCTCAAATTCTAACAACATTTAATATGAAAAAAAGCATGAAATAACCACATGAATTTATCAATATCCATGCCAAAACATAAAAAAGATAAACAACGTATCATGCACAACAAATAGCCAACAAATAGGAACATTAAAAATACATATGTCATAGATAATTAAATACACAACATAAATAAACATTACACAGAAAACGCAGAGAGCGCTTATCTTTGAAATTAAATGTTCACCAATTGGCTACAGACCATGGACGTTCCTCCCAACCATAGACATTATTGTTCATTTACTCTCAACAACAGGTCACCGTCGAGCCAGGGCTATGAATCCACAAGGATGGGTCCTAGGCCAAGTCTAAACACACAATAGTTGGCTAAGTAGCTTTTAGGTTTCCCAACCTCACAACAAATCCTAATTTCCATCTCTCTTTCCCCCTCAGCCTGCACAACCCCAATAAATGAACAAATTTCTCTACTATGCAGTCTCTGAGGATGTTCCATTTCTCTCCAGGGCTCCAGTGCTACTGGTAAGGAAATCTCCCTACTGGAAACTACAAGGACTCTCAGTTGTGGATAGTTCCATCCTAACTTCCATCAAGCTCATGTGCATAGGCATCCATTCCCTCATGGAATGTCAAGTAAATCATTACAACCATTCAACGATGGCTCTCCTCGTTTTCCCATTCGTTTCCATGCTTAGCCCAAGAGCACATGAACTAGTACTAGTGAGTGAAGAGGAGGAAGAAAAAGAGAACATGGGGAAGAAGACAAACCAAGGGAAGAACGATCCCCTAACTTCACCCCAAGCAACTGTCACACAACCATTCATATCCATGCTTAGACCAAGAGCATACGAATGTAGCAAGAGTGAGGCTCCCAAAAATGAAGAATGGAAAAGGTGTAACAATGAATGAGTAAGAACAAGTGAACCCCCACCAAAACCAAAGATGGGTTTATATAATTAATTGAAAATCAGGAATCACATGGCTTTCCCCAAGAAGCTCATGTAACCCCTTTTCTCCATAAAATCAATTATGGATAAATAAAATAATAATAAAAAGATGTATCCCCTCAAGCCTCCTCTCTCGTGGAATCATAACCCCCTATCTCTTTTTTCCTTGTTTGTCTTGCAGCCAACGATGTATTTTATTAATGTATATGGAGTGTTACAATTCCTAGGCACTCTAGCCCCTTTTAGACTTTATTGGCTCACCAACCTAAGTCACAATTATATAATACATTATAGTTCATAAGGGTTAAAACTAGGATGTTACATCAAATTTTTATAACTGCGCGATCTCCACATAATTCCACACTAGTTGTATGATCTGATTTGTAGGGTGGTTGTGTTTCAACCTCAATATCCACTCCTGCAACACATGTGGAAAATCACAAAAAAATACTTCATGCAAGTCGCTAAATACGTACTTGTCCAAATAATTGTGTGGTGTTAACTTTGGGTTTCTGTTATCTTTTTGCACAAATTCTAGCTCCTTTTTTTCAACCATCTCTCGATATTCGCCTTCATTGGTTTCCATGGTCTAAACATTCCCTTTTATATTCTCATTCTTATAATGTTTCCTCACCCAATTTGACATTCTTTTTCCAATTCTTTAGCAGATCTCATTCACTCAATCCCATTCTGTTCCAACTGGAAACAAAACCATTTTTTGGTTAGTCTCCCTTTGTGCTACCACTCTTGGGCTGACCTAGGTTTAGGTCTATTATGGTTTCCAAAAAATCTCCTCTAAAACTATCGACCCTCCTGGTAAACTAGAAGGAAACATAACACACAGAATGCACTGTGCAATCTCACCTGAGATAGTTCTTATTGGTGGATGCAACGATCAGGTGCTTGCAACCTGGGAATGAGTGGGAATATGGAATTAACCTCTATTATCTTCATTTTTTTAATCTAACATTCAATTTATCTTGATTAAGCTTTCATTCTTACTCATGCATGTAAAATAACATATCTAACTAAGTCATTCATACATTTGTCTAACATTTAATCATTAACAACAAATGAGATACACACAATTCAATCACATAATACATGATCTACCATGGTTCACCCCTCCTAGGCTATGTCCACAAAGATTTGGCTGCTCTTCTATTTTATTATTATGTTTCCCAAAACTAAAACGCCTCACGCATTACAACTTTACCTCAAAATAGGTCAAGATATACAATGAGGCAGACTAGATCACATAGGCTCCTCATCTTGTGATCTAACCATCAAGATCTACCTTATTTTCTCTCCTTAGCTCAACAACTTAAAAAATAGATCGAAATTATAGTCCTTCAGTCTTCGAACAACATAGTAACAATGACCAACAACATGACATCCAACCCCCGACCTAGACCTCCTAGGTACCTATTTATACATATTTTTGGATTACTAGCCATTACATACTCTTACCAAAACCCTAACCCTAGCATGGTTAGGTCTTCTTTCATGCGTGCCTCACATACTTTTCTCTTCTGGATGCACATTTACCTTGCACTTGCTACTTTTCCTCCCAACTTTGTTTTCCTTCTTTGTGCTTTATTCTCCAAAATTTGTCTTTACTTCAAAACGGTCCTGCACCCAACAACCATCAAGAAAGTGAAAAATATGAGATTCCATCATAGTAATTTCATGTTGATCACATCTTTCTTTCTTTATCAAGTCTTTCATCCAATTACTCCTCTTCTTTGAATACAAAGGTTTAACCGAAGACTGATAAATTATATTTTCTTCTTACCAGGTCTTGTTATTATTTTACCTCCCACCATCTTCCTTTTACAAGATTCATTGTTGTGTATATTTTCTTTATGGTTCGCGGGAGCCCCAATCCCAATATTTAAGACAAACACATTTAAATTTCAAAGAATATGTAACAAACTATATATTTTTTAGAAATTTGAAGAGGGCTATTTACGGATCAATTTCGACTATGCTTTGTAACTATGAGTTTTGAGTATAAAGTATTTAAGATTGGTCTATCATTATATTTATTTGAGCTTCCCATGTGTCCACTTTGTTAAATTAATCTCATGCATGCAGATCATTTTATTTTTATTTTTATGTGATCATAAATATTTATTTTAAACTATGATGGATGTGAGGAAATTTTGCTTATTTGCTTTAAATGTGTGATTGTGTGTGGTTCCTAGTCCATTCTCAGGAACATTTTCTTAAAAATAAAACAAAAAACATTTTTTGTTTATCTTTCTTGTAACCTTTATATTTATTTGATTACCACGACGAACTTTTGTCAAGTCCCATATCTTGAAAATCTTAAATTAAAGAGGAGTACCACCTCTATAAAAATGCAGGGGGATTTATATCCTCGTGAGGTTGTCATTTCGGTCCTAAAGGATTCAAGCATCAACATTTTTGGTGACCATACTGGGGAGTGAGCTGAAATTTAGAACCCGGTCTAGAATTTTTAAAAAATATATGACTTTTTCCTAGGATGATCATCCCCACTTGGAAATTGGATTGAACAATCAATGAAGCATCTTACACTAGCTATACAATCTGGTAATAACAACAGTTGAGACTGGAGAGTGGAGTTGGAATTGTCCTTATGAGTCCAAATAATATTGTGAATCCACATGCTATTAGACTGAAATTTTCATGTACTAATAATGAGGTAGAATATGAAGACTTGATTCAGGGGATGATTCTTGCACAATAAATGAATATAGAACATCTAATTATGACTGGCGACTCCGATATGGTGATTAATCAGGTCACCTAGAGGTATAAAATCAAGAAGGAAAGACTTAAGTTATATTTCAAAAGAGTTAATGAATTGATGGAATCTTTCAGTTCTTTCAAAATTTCGTTCATTCCAAGGGACAAGAGTCATAAGGAAGATTCATTGACCTTAGTGACCTCATTGTCAAACCCAAAAGATATACAAATAAAAACATCTTTTCAAGTAGAAAGAGAATTTCGACCTTCTGTACCTGATAACATGGAATATTTGCAAGTGTTTGAGAATGATGAACAAATGGAATTTTTTTTTTGAATGATGATGATGATGAAGATGATCACATGTATGTTGTCCCTAAATATTGTATAAAATATGAGTATCTTTTCATGAAAGATGATCATGCTAAGAATCTCCTGTAAGAAATTTCAATTCGAAAAGTGAAAGAAACAAGAAAGGTCAATATTGGAACTGATAGTTCCCCAAAATATGTGAACTTGGGAGTTGATTGCACGACTAAGGAAGATTATCAATATGCTGGACTATTTAAATAATACCTTGATGTATTCGCATGGACCTATGATGATTTGAAATCTTATGATAAAATAATATTTCAACACATCATTCCTTTGAGAGAAGAAGCAAAACTTGTCAAGAAAAAAATAAGGATGATGAACCCCAAACTGAAACCTTTGGTAAATATTGAACTAGGGAAGTTAAAAAAGGTCGGAATAATATATCCCATTAAACATTCTAACTAGCTTTCAAATATTGTTATAGTAAGAAAAACAACCAAGGAAATCCATATGTGTGTCGATTTCAGAGATCTTAACGAAAAAGCATAAATGATAACTTTCCTTTACCTAATATGGAGTTCCTTCTCCAACAAGTCACTGGATCATCCTGCATGTCCATGTTGGATAGTTTTTATGAATACAACCAAGTGTTGGTTGTTGAGGAAGACAGAGAAAATAAAACATTCATAACACCTTGGGATACATATGCATATGTTAGGATTCCCTTTGGTTTGAATAATATTGGAGCCACATTCTAGAGGGCCATGGATAATGCATTTAGTGGGTTGATAGGAAAATTCATGGAAAAATATCAAGATGACTTGACAGTGAATTAAAAAACAAGGGGTGATCATATCCATCATTTGAGAAAAGTTTTTGACATATGTATATTATATGGTGTCTCTCTAAATCCAAAGAAATGATTATTCATTGTAACTCAAGGAAAACTATTGGGTCATATTGTGTGCAAGGAAGGGATTTATATAGATCTAGAAAGAGTTAAAACAATAAATTAAATCAACCCTTTGTCATCGAACGGCAAGATCAATTTCGTGCGAAGATTTGTTCATGACTATGCAAGTATTTTGAATCCAATCAATTTATTGTTGAAAAAGGAGCAGAGGTTTGAATGGACAACAAATAATAAAGAAGCCTTCAATAATATCAAAAGATAAATTACCACAACTCCAATCCTCATTAGTACATATTTTCAAAGGGATTTCATCATCTATTTGTTCACCACAAAAATAATTTTTTCATTTGTTCTTACTCAAAGGAATACCAAGGGTGAAGAACTCCTAATCAGTTTCATGAGAAAAAACCTCCATGATTATGAATTGAGGTATTCATAACTAGAAAAGCAAGCCTTGGCTCTTGTAAAAGTGGTGGCACACTTTCAAATGTACATACTAAATTCTCATGTCATTGCTTATGTTCCATCATCACTAGTGAAGATGCTTCTAAATCAACAATTAAGAGAAGGAAAATGGGCTAACTGGATGGAAAAGATACAAGAATATGATATTGAAATTAAACCTTTAAAGGATGCCAAAGGACAAGGTTTATGCAAGCTCATCGCGAATAGTGATTCTGTGGATGGAATGATTTCAATTTTAGTAGGAGAACCATTGGTTGATTCAGAATGGTACAAAGACATTGTATTCTACTTGATTTTTGGTCAGTTTCTTGTCACCATGAACCCTAAGGAGAAAACAACATTGAATATGAAGGTAAATAAATATGTGTTGATTGATGATATATTGTTCAGAAGGAATTATTATGGTATACTACTGAGATGCATTGATGAAAACCAAGCCCAAGAACTAGTGAGAGAATTCCATGAAGGAATATGTGGTGGAAACTTTGCACCTACCGCCACCACCGATAAGATAATAAGAGATGAGTTTTATTGGCCATCAATATTTAGAGACTCATATTCCATGACAAGGAAGTGTGTATCATGCCATCATTTTTTAGCGAAAATGAAGAGATATGTGATGTCGTTACAACCCATAATTGTAGAACAACCATTCTCTCAATGGGGAATTGATGTCATCGGGTCAATAAATCCAAATTCAAGAAAGGGACACATGTATATTTTGACCGCTACAAATTATTTTACAAAGTGGCTAGAGGTAGTGGCATTAAAAAAGGTTGGTTCTGAAGAGTTAATCAAGTTCCTCAAAGATAATATTTTGTCAAGTTTTGATGTTCTAGATAAATTTATCACTGATAATAGTTCGATTTTCATTGGTTCAAAGTTTACAAATTTCTATGGAGTATATGGAATTATCATGGGTCAATCATCAAATTATTATCCACAAGGAAATGGTCTTGCAGAATCCAAAAATAAGACACTCATTCAGATATTAAAGAAAAATATTGACAAGAACCAAAGGAATTGGCATATGAAGTTGACTGATACTTTGTGGGAAAACAAAACGACTCCAAAGGACAACATTGGGATGTCCCTGTATACATTAGTTTATGGGAAAGAAGAGAAAATTCCAATTATCCTCGAACTCAATGCCTTCACTTTCATGGTTAATAAAAAATATACATAATACAATTCACCTATACAAAAGAGGATCAACCATTTGTTGAAATTGGAAGAAGAATAAGCAAAGCCCTGAATCAAACTTCTCAGAGACAAAAACGTATCGAAAGATATTTTGATCAGCACACAACTGTAAAGAATTTTTAGAAGGGAGAACTGGTGTTACTTTGGAACAAGGCCAAGGAGAAACCATCGATGTATACAAAGTTCAAAGCACTCTTTATTGGACCATGGATTGTCAAAAAGATCCCGAGTTTTAATTCCTATATGCTCCAAGATATGAAGGGTAAAAGATTAATGTTTCCTATCAACGTGAAACATTTGAAAGGTTTCTTCACCTAAAACTTTCTCATTATCCTTGTACATCAATTTATTTTTCACTTTGTATATTATTACCTTTGACTCCATAACCCAATGGACGAAATATCCTAGTCATAAATATTATGGGTTCTTGACAACGCATAGGGGGTTATCATCCCATAGTTGGAGTCAATTGTTGAAATCAATTCTTGCTTCCAAAATTTTCCTCCCCTTTCTATTTTACCAACTTCTTGTTCTATTTCTTTTCCCTCTTCTATACCTACCCTCATTTACCCTTTTCTTTTCTCCCTCCTCTTTTCCCTTTCTAGTTACTATACTTGGTCATTTTTCAAAAATGGCGGGTTCGTGGGTTGGTGTAATTGTGGATATTCATCTCCATACATACTCCCATATCATGAGTCCAACTGACCGTCGTATTATCCTATACTTAA
Organism: Picea glauca; assembly: GCA_000966675.3. Taxonomy (NCBI): domain Eukaryota; kingdom Viridiplantae; phylum Streptophyta; class Pinopsida; order Pinales; family Pinaceae; genus Picea; species Picea glauca. The sequence goes on from JZKD02S1710973.1 coordinate 66,469, forward strand.
CCATTTTTGCAGTTGTAGATTTGTGAGTTCAAGCTTTCATATTCCGAGTTCCACAATATCCATTTTTCACCCAAAGATCTACGATCTACATTATGACTGTCAGACTTGTCACATGTACTGATCTCCTAAATATTTAATTTCTCTTATATCCAATTCTGACTGACCACTCCCAACACTTTTCCTATTTTCTATCATTTGAAACCACAGGTTGGAAGGTTCCTGGGTTGGTGGGTTCACAAAAGTTCCCAAATCCTAATTTCTCTCGTCCCTCCCCCACCACCTTTGTTCTTTTCCCGATACACATTTAGTATATGTTACAAGGAAAATATATCTATGGCTAGGGTAAACCACAATAGACGGAAATGACTACATAAATAAACTCTATTCTCAAGTATGATATATAAACAAATATGCTAGAAAGACAAGATAAAAGGCCTATCTCATCCAGACATTCGATGAAGTCCACCGTTGAGCACTTGACCCAAAGCAATATACCTGCAACTGGTCCTCAACAACCAAGGAAATAAATCATATGGTGATAATATATGATGTTAGCACATTCAATAACATAATCCATTAAGATACATAACAAATACGCCCATGGAATAATAATTCAAATATCTGCAAGATATCAATTGGACGAGAAAATAGCATTTCTATTAATATATGATCAGTAGAAGTGAAAAAGTTACAGAATTCCATGTCGGCATGGTTTAGAACCGAAAAAATAAGTTCCTTCCAGCTGGGCCTCCACCACTTCAATCCTCCACCAAAGGCAAGCTCATAAAAGAGAGACAATGAAGTTCTCAATCAATAGGTACTGGTCCAATGAAACGGAGACAACAACTCAAGAAATCTGCGGCCACATACTGATGTCTTCAAGTCTTCTGCACAATCCACCAAAGGTGCAAGTCTACATCATGTGAATAAAGGAGTTGAGGTCAAACAAAATGAGACATCGTTTGATTATCGGTCATTGAGGTATACCATTAAAAAAAACGAGACAACATACCGATGATGAAAGTAGGTATCAAGGCATCGAGTACATTTTTACAAGTGTGAATAAAGGATTCAGGGTCAAACACTTGAAGAATGTATCGATTAGAAGACATTGATGTATTCCCAACTATCTATGGTGTGAGAACCTTCCACTAATGACTGCAAGCCTCAAGGTACTCATAAGAGTCTAGGTCTCGTTTCCAGAATAGATGAGCTGAATTCGATGGAAGGAGACCCACTGAAAGCATAGAATTAAGGCATCTCTCATCATTCAGCATGGGGTACAAAGCATGAGCTTCATGATTTGGAGGAAATCATACAAAGAACATGTTCATGAAGCAACGACCTTGTGCGTATTTCACATGTGACAAGTGCAAGAAATACACGAAAAACACCCTCTAAATAACAACCAATGAGGAAAAATGATGACAAATGCGAGGAAACCACCAATAAGGCTAATGGAATCCAAGAAACTGCACGAATTCCAATGTGTGAATAGATGTATTGTCATCGAACATAAGGGAAACCACACAGTCAATGACCAATGATGAAATTTCGACTGCTGGGTTCAATGTTACCTACTAATGATGAAAGTAGGACCAGGGTGCATGATAGGACTACCACATCATGTGATTCTGAGACAAAGTAAGGGTATGGCTGACATGCAAAGTCAAGAGTTTCGAGGAATGGTAGACACAGGTTGATAGACTTTGTTTGAACAAGAGCATGAGACATATGGAAGACTCTGGAAGCATAGAATCAATGTTGAAACCATGAGATGCATGAGGCATCAATGAAATCCTCCATAGGGACTGGAAGAGTAACAATTCAATGGAGAAAAACTCTCTATAACGAGCTCAGTTTCCTAAGGCCATGCTAAAACCAAAATTATGATGACAAATGGACTCAATAACTTTGTGCTCTATTCAAAGGCGACACGACTACTGTCAATATAAGATAATACTCCATTCTCGCACGTCTCTTTTTGTTTTTTCATAGACAAATGAATGCTATGATACAGAGGAGGGAACGAGGGTCGCAAGTAAGAAAAAATAGTTCCAGAAGTGGAACATACCTATGCTCAATGAAAGGAGATGCATGCGGGAGATGGAAACTTGGGAGAATGTTCCCTCCTAGGTATAGGGTGTCAAATTGTGAAGGATATAAATGAGGCTTTGCTTGGTTGAGGATGCAAAACTACCGAGGAAAAAGGTTTATAGCACAAAGCGAGAACCAACTATAGGTTCAATACTGCAAGCAAGGGCATGAGATGCAATCACAACTTAACACCAAAAATGTCCTTTTTCATGATCTTAGTCTACTTGGTGTGAAAAATGGATAAACTTGTACCAAATAGACGTCCTTTCAAATCCAATTTACAAGTGTGAAAGAGACAAGTTCACTCGACAATCTTTTCTCTTTTTGAAGACGAGTTGGAAAAGAGATTAACTTGAACTCGGTTGGGAGTCCTCTAAGTATAGGGAAACATGTTTATGAGTGAGAAATGGGGCTCAACATAAATTCATGTATATCTATAAGGGACTCCCGGTCCTACAGAAAAATATCTGCATGGGAACTAAATGAAGCACATGATCTAACTAGGGTACCCATGTTTGGTAAGTCTCCACCACTTGATAATGACACGCCATATAGAAAATGGAAGGTTTTGTGTTGCAACAAATGGGTTCATACCTAAGGAATATGAGTGACAATTATAGGATGATGCAAACGTGCATGGTGGAATGGATACCTATCCTATATGCTGGGTGGAAAAAATACCTACCCGTGGTCACGAATGGTCAACATAATGTTGAAATCCGCAAGAATTCCCGATGAAAACTACAAAAACAAACTCAATCCATTGTTGTATTAGTCCATTAGGCAAAAAAATGACTCGAAACTATATAAAGTGGGTAGAAATTTCTATAAATAGTAACACAATCAAAATTTACTGTCATTTTGACTTTTTACCCAAATAGTGAAAATTGGACCAAAATACCTTTGATCTTCAACTAGTGATTGCGGGAGTGTCGTGCGATGAAATCAGAAACCATATGGACTAGGTAATTCCTCTTCCCCTCCTATTCCTTTCTAGTGGATTAGATTTTTAAATTAGGTGTCAAAATTTGAGTAAATTAGGGTGCAAATTGAGTATTTCGGTGTACGCAGGCTACCATTCATTGGGTCGTGTATATGTGAGGTTATACGTGACTGTGTAAAATACAGGGTGCGTGTACTCAATCCTATATGTGACTTTGAATGCAAAAAACCATGTACAAGTTCGTAAACAATGTTTTCTATGGTTTCTAACTCAAATATTGATTTTTATCTCGTAGGATGGTGCTAGAATGGAGGGAAAGGGAGCATGAGGAGGTAGATGCTATTGTGGAAAGAGATCTGGGGGCCTGAATGGCCTTGAAATTATGTGGCTTGTATAAATTTTGGTCACTCAAAGCGATGAGGTCCCAGGTGAGATTGCTTGAGATGCTCATGGATTACTGGGATCCTATCAATGAGAGCTTCAACTTCGATGGGAAACCATTGAGGATTGAAGTCGAGGATATATAATTTTTGACTGGGTTATCGGGACGGGGTGAGGTGGTGAGACTCAAAGCTCAGGGAGTTGGGAGAACAATGAAGATAGAAGAGTAAATAGATGCTCACTATGTAGCAGGGATTGACAAGGTCAGGAGTCAACTCCACATCTGAGCGATAAACAATCTCAGCCTCAAGATTGTTTTCCTCATTTTGACCAGGATCAGAGGATTGACTTCGTTGCACCAAGCATTGAGATATCTCATGTTATATTCGGTATAGTGTTTGAGACCCACTATATATGATTATTGTACCTCACTACTAGCTAATATGAAGAGCTAATTGATAGAGTGAAAATAGGGTGACAAGAGGAAATTTGGGTTTTCCTCTATTTTATGCATCTTTTTCTTTGAGTGGGTTCTAGGTTTGGGACCTAGAGTCGATATCATTCAGAGAGGACCTTGCGATCCATACATGCAATGATGGACTGAGATAATGAGATGGCAAGGGGTGGTAGGGTTCCCACACCCTACAATGATGATTTATTCTACCAGTGGAGGCGACAAGTCATTTCTCTGGATGAATACCCCTATGCAAGGATCAACTTCAGAGGGGACCTTGACATGCCACTACCACCAAGGACCACCTATGGGGACATAGGTATGTCAAATGTTTTTATATATTTAATTTTTTTGAATTTTTGTATAGTAAAACAAAAATATTTTTGGATGATGCTTAAGTACTAACTATACACTTGTGTGATGCAGACGTAGGTCCACGACGGCTGGAGGGGCTTCACTGACATCGTCGAAGGAACCAAGGAGATGAGTAGGTGGGAGGAGAAGCAGAGAGAATCCTTCAAAATGTGCAAGGAAACCTGTCTCGCTTGACTCATAGGATTCCGATGGTTCAGGTAGAGGATCTACCGAAGGCCATGCAGCAACAAGTAGTTGGTGTGATCAGAGCTTGGGTGAGACTCTTTCGGTGTCTCACAAATGCCATAGTTTGTTATCATGACACACATCTAACGCCATAGGCGTAGATGTTTTGGACCTTGTATTATCGATTGTATATGTGTATTGAGGGTGTTAGCCCCAATTTTGTACTATAAACATCACATTTTTTGAAATATATATAAAACAAGGATCTTTGGCTTTACTTATATTACAATGCATACATTGATGAGATGGTTTTATTTTCTTTAGTTATGTGACAAATGCCAATCTAAAACGAAATTAGCATAATCATCAGATACATAATTAGAACTCCTAGGTATGTGATAATAAGTAATGAAATCAAATCGTCGTTCTAAAAGATGAACCTGTAGGAATCGTCAGAGTAAAGTAGGATCACGGACGCAGTAATTGTCGTTCAACTAATAGGATACTAACTGGGAATCCAGGTGAACCTCTAAAGAGTGAATACCATGTGAGATAGCATCACATGAAATTTCTACAACGACGTTATATTCAGACACATTATTCGTGGATGGCCCTAGGCATACGCCACCTGAAGACACTGGTAGACCCTCAGGTGAGTAAACCACCCAAGCGGTGGAAGCCAAGTTCCTTGTATGATGACTAGCTCCATTTGTGAATCCTAAGTAGACCAAAGACTCTGTTCACATCTTCCAACCAAGGGAAAAATCGATAACAAATATGAAGACAATAAGAAAGGGAAAAGATATATACACTAAGTTACATTAGTATACAAAGAGTTACACCCAATATTGGGACTCAAGAATAATATCTTTTCAAGTAGAGACCACTCCTAGGCTCGGCCAACATATTCCCTTCATAATATTCTAACTCATAGGCTCCTTTTTCTAAAACACGTCGCATGATATATGGACCATGCCACATGGGTTTAAAATTTCCTGCTCCCAGCGGTTCTTTGGCTTGATCATATAAGAGGACCAAGTCACCCTTAGTGTGCAATTGAGGACATACATACCTATTGTATTGGACCTTGACATGTCTTTTGTTCACCTCAATAGCCATAGAGGTGTCTCGATGCTACTTGTCAAGACTCTCTAGGTGTACAAGGTGTCGGTCGAGATCGAAAGTGTCAGGTAGGAGTGTGACTGTCAACTTAAGAGAAGGGATCTCACATTCAATAGTTAATATCAACTCCACACCATGTACTAAATGGAAAGGGGAAAATCCGGTGGCAGTCTTGACCAAGGTAAGGTATGCCCAAAGTGAGGGATATAACATAATGTTCCAGTCAAACTTACTTTGGTTGATAGCTTTCTACAAAATGGTCTTGAGAGACTTGTTGACGACCTCTAATTGTCCAATTTCCTAGGGATAGTAAGGGGAAGAATGACCATTCTTAAACCCTGGCCTGGATGCTAGCTCTTCCATCATTTCGTTCTGAAAGTGACTACCATGATCAGTGAAAATATCACTCAGGATACTGAATCTCGCGATAATTTAATTGAATACGAAGAAGACGACAGTATTCCTGTCATATTTAACTATAGGCATGGCCTTGGCCCACTTACTAAAGTAGTCGATGACCACTATAATGTGATGATGCTCCCCAGCCAAAGTTGGGTTGCAATCCACAAAATCCACCCGCCACTTGCTGAAGGGACCGACGGTAATTGCTGGGTGAAGAGGGGTTGGATGCGAGCACATTTTTCGAGTGAACACCTAGCAGGGGTGACACTTGTTAACTACTTCAACACAATATTTAAATACAGATGGCCATAAATAACTGGCTTGCAAAATTTTATGGGCTGTCGCAAGCCTAGATAGATGACCACCACAAGCCCCATGTGGAAATTGTTTATGACTGACTCGACTTCTCTGTGAGTTAAATAATGACACATGATATTGTCTATTCCTCGGAGATACAAAGTGTCACCAATGATAGTGTAATTATTAGCTTGGTATCATACACGCCACTGGTCATCTCGTGAGAGATGCTGAGGGAACTTCAAGGTTTGAAGATAGAGAACAATGTCTCCATACCAGGGGTCAGAAAATGAGATGAGGAAAATGTTTTCGTCTACAAACAAATCAACATGGATAACATCCTCATCTAATCATGGGAAGTCAGAAATTAACTCTGCAAAGACTATTGATTTCTTGGATTTCACAGAAGCGAAATCGATATCAAATTCTTGTAAAATGACAATCCATTTATTATATTTTCCACCTATGATATGCCTAGTAAGGATGTATTGAAATGGATTTCCATACGCAACCACAATAGTCTTTCAAAGCAATATATAATGGCGTAAATGTTGGATTGCATGAACGACAACCAAAGCTAGCTTTTCAATGTGAGAATAATTGAGCTCAAGACCAACTAAGTTTCGACTAAGATAGTAGATGACGTGCTTGCGGAGCTGATCATCCTCCTAAACCAAAACCATACTAATATTATCCTCAGACACAATGACATAAAGCATGTAATCCCTACTATAGTCAGGAGACTTTAGTAGAGGCGTCGATACCAAGTCTTTATTCAAAGCATCAAAGGACTCCTGGGCTCGATAATCCTAGATAAAAGGGGTGTCCTTCTTCAAAAGGTGCATGAAATCCTTAGTGATATTGGCATATTTAATTATAAACCGATGTAAAAATTTGGCTTTCCCCTATAAACCTTGAATTTGTCAAACAACGTGTGGGTAGGAAACTGAAGTATTGCCTCAACCTTTAAAGGATCTACCATGATCCTGGTCTCAAAAACTAGAAATCCCAAAAGACGACTAGACCTAACGCAAAAGATGCACTTATGAGGGTGCAACCAGATTCTATAGTAACAAGATCTTTCAAAAACTAATCGAAGGTGCTTAGAGTGATCCTCTATCTTACGAGAGTGAGAACAAGATCATCAAGGTAAGATTCAACTATATGCTTAAGATCATGAAATGAGAAGGTTGTAGCATGTTGGATGGTTTCTCCAATGTTTTTAAGGCTGAAAGGAATTTTACGGTATGCGAAAGTACCCCAAGGACAAATAAATGTCATCTCGTGTTGATCCTCAGGTTTAATTTGAATTTGGTTATACCCTGAAAATATGTCCATAAAATAAAACACTTCACTTCCCGCACACTCGTTGAGAATCTGATCGATGAAAGGTGTCGGGAAGTTGTCTTTAGGACAGGCTTTGTTCAGGTCACAGAATTCCATGTATACATGGATGGTTCCTTGCTTCTTATTCATAGGAATGATATTGGATACCCATTCGGTCAAGGGAACTGGGTAGATAAATCCAACATTAAGTAGCTTCTCTACCTCTACCTTAATAACAGGGGCCTTCCGGGGATTGACAACTCTAGGACGTTTTCGAAAAGGCTTAGCATCCAGATAAGTTCTAATATCATGTTTAAAAATACGAGGGCTGATTCTTGGCATCTTTTCATATGACCAAGCAAATACATCTCAAAATTCCTTGAAGATCTCGGTGTAGATCAAGATTTCTTCTAGTGAATAATCCATACCGATATGTGCGTTTTCAATCTTGTCATGGGTATGAGAGATATCGTTCATGATGGTAGGAGAGATACTCACCATATTTCCTTCGACATAAATTATGTGTGTATCAAGTGGAACTACGAGATGACCAATTATCTCGCTCAAAGTAGATCAAAAATCATCTTGTTCGATTCTAGCAACATCTGGGAGAAAATAAGAGCGATGATGCATATCATCCCAAGGTTTGTCAGAAACATTCATGGCTTCCATGATATCTTCATCCAAGGGAAAATTCTCATCGAGGAAATCATGTGAACAAGACAATGAAGTGGTCCACACGGGCTTAAGAACACGATCCTCCCCGTTCATCGGTGAGGTAATAGGAATGAGATCGGCTGAAGAGTCAAGAACAACTTGATACACAATATCCGCTACCAATAGTGGCATGACCATTCCAACATGCGACTGACCTTCACAAGAGGAAGTCAAGGAAGGTAGGTTCCAAGGATCATTAAAATAGGAAGTTCAGAAAGGAATGGATCTCTCTAATGACATGATCCTAATGGACATGGCCTAAACATGGTGAATTGGTGACATGAAGTCGAAGGTACCCATAAGGAATGAATACATTCCAAAACTGATATTCTCAGTTGTCGACTGAGAATTGTCGACGATAGGGATTGACAGTCCAACAGATGCATTGGGCCTAACATACACAAAGGATAACTGGTCGATCATCATGATCTTCCCATCGAGTGGAAAACAAGGGTGAAAAAGACATACGATACAATGACATTCATAACATATGTCCAATTGCATCATAGTAACAAATTATAATCAAGAGGCGCATCGACTAACTCAACATCCACCTCTACCGTATTTCCACCTAACTGGACCGAAAAGGTAGGAAGAGTACCCTGAGGGTGGAAGGAATGGCCATTAAAATAATTCAACATGGTCAACAATTAAGAAAGTGTCAGAGAGTTGAGATATTTCCAACAAATCAGGGACATCACACATGTAGCAGCACCTTCATCAACAATCGCACATTTGATGGTATACTTTGAGTACCCCATGTGGATTTAGAATGCCACATGGTAAGGAAAGAGAGGGTTCACATCTGTGACATCAAACTTGATAACTTTCGATCCACTGTGATCTAGATCTCCTAATGAAAATAGAAAGACATTCCTCTGTGAGGGACATGTTTGGAGTACCTCCAGAGTTGACATCGCACAAGGGGTTTGACCCAAATCCTCAACAATAAAGTAATTTTGGGCAGCTCTAGCATTTATATTATGGGTAGAGCGCTTGAGTACTCCTTTTGAAATACGAGGCAGTGGCTCTGATTTCTTGATATGTAAAGTCATCTCTGAAGGATGAGGAGGAGATTCTAGACCAGGTATAGCCTATGAAGAACTATAATCTCGAGACTAGGTGGCTACATGAACCTTAGAATCGACCATATTGATACACAAATGGTCACCATCTTGCAACGGTGGGTTTTGACTCCCACCAGCTGCATTTACAACATTTGAGAAGCTCGAGGCCATGTGTTAGTTATTTGGGAAAGGATTCGTCAACACGATGGGCGATATAGATAATAGCCTCACAACTTCCACAAGTTTGGGGCATACATGAGTAAGGTGATCAACTGTAAAATGCTTACAGGGAAATTTCACCTTATGTCTTTCTTTTTTTCCCTACCCAACATTATTATTTGTCTTCTCATTATTACCATTGTCCTTGGGTTTATTATTTTTCCCACCCTTACGATTATTATTACGCCCTTTCTTATTATTACTTCCTGGTTGTTGGTTACCATTTGGGTTAGTCGACAATTGCACATAATGTACATCCTCCGACTGAGTGGGATTGGAAGACATAGACGAAGTTGGCCCTCCTGCAAACTAGTTTGGAGACAACTCTTTCAGATGGATTTTCACCGAGTTTGTGGATTTTACATTGGCAGAGCCTACAATGCAATCGGCATGAGGTCCACACTTCTATCTAGGGTCATAGGTTGACCGTGATGCATTTGGAAGAATGTGGTATAACATCCCAGACTGAGCATATATAATATCTAACTGATGGGCTTTGAAGATTGCTTCTTCCTTAGTTGTAACCCTGGATGTATCAACATCCTTCGAGATAGGAGGCTGTAAAGAATTAAGTAACCATTATAAAAGAAAGGCCAGGTTTATGGAGGTATTAATCAAACTCTTTCATCTACGTCACTCTTGGATATGATCCGATAAATGAGTGGCTTTTTCCTGGCGCAAAGTCGACAGAAGTTCTAGGCCAACATCGTAACAAACTGACAATTGGAAGTGGTTGAGGAAGACTAAAAACATTTGACTAAAGGTCCCATATGCCCCCCTACGTAGCTTGATATACCATTTCACAGCGACCCCAATGAGGGTGCATTGAAATAATCTTAATCGAATGGAATCATCATTAAGGGAATTCGAAGAGAACCATAGGTGAAAGGTGGTAACGTGATCACCAAGATCCTCTCCATTCTTACCTTCAAATTTAGGAATGTCCGAAGGAAGCTTAGTGGGGATGGGGGGGCATGTAGGATCATGACACACAGGTTCATCCAACCAAGAAAGTTACCAACACTAGTTCCAACGGAGGAGGAGAAAGGAATCCCCTGTCGGGAAAAATCAAGAGCTCGCATGAGCTTCCTCTGAGAAAAAAGAGGAAAAATGTTGTGCAAGAGGAAGAAGACCACCACATAGAAAGTGACATCAAAACTTCTCCCTTGAGGACATGGAGCTCGAGGAGGATATCGAGAATATGTTTCCCATAATGGATCAACGAAGGAACACAACCCATTAGAATTCATCATTGAAAATTATTGAGAATGATACCTTCAATGAGGAAGAGTCATTTGCTTTTCAAAGTGTTGTTTTGACAGGGAATTCAAGAAATTGATTATTGAAAAAAGTGATATGAAGAATAAGAAAGGAAAATATTTTTCAGAGGTTGACCCAAGAGATATACAACTTTCCTAGATTTCTAAAATTCACAGAGAAACCAAGGATTCTTTGGATGACTCCATTAGTGGTCTTGAAACATAAAACATCAAATTTAAAGAAAGGATCAAGGAACTGGAAGATGCCTTAATGAATCTTCCACTTATTTTTAGTCCTTTGACAATAGTTGGACCCACCACACCTACTACTAAATTTAAAGGATCCTCAAGCCTACTTACATCAACTTGGAGATATGTGGAAATAAATATTAAGAAAATAATGGATTTGATCACAGAGGCATGGGAAAATTCAAAAAAAATTGCTTCTTTTGGATCGAGGGTGCATGCCTTCCACGAGTATTTGCAAGCCGACCTTAAAAATGAATAATTTTTTTGCCTTGATGTTGTACTACCCTTTGGAAATAGATTTTCCAACATGATAGAACTAAAGATAAGAGAGGAGGATATTCCCTCCTCAAGATGGATAAAATAGTTGAATGTGTGTTGGAAAGAAAAGATAAAAAACTTGAATAATATTGTTCACGCATGAAAGAAAGCTATATCAAAGAGGGAATAATTATTCAAGAGGCTTGTTGTCACAAGAGTCGACTCTAGGTTGTAATAGAGCCAAGCCTTAGCACATTTTGAATGAAATAATAACTTGTTGATTGATCAGCATATGAGGCTTCTAGAACTAGGTCTGAAATAGGCCTTTCAATAATTTATAAATCAGAAACGAAAAGGCATGACCTTGTTTTCCTAATTTAATTAAAATAAGGAAGATGGATAGAAGATAGGGGATGAAGAGGACTGCAAAAAAGAATTAGGTATCTAATTTTGATAAGTCTAATCTTTATTGCAACAAAGGAATGACAAATATCTTCAAATACTTGCACATAAGTCTTATCTCACTCACAACAAGACATAAAAACAAAAGAACTGCACACATATATAACTTGTAATCTAGGCAGAAACAGTCAAGCTACAGGTCTTATTTTTCTCACAACATAAATAGAGGAAAATATGAACCTGACAGGCTTCCCAATAAATGACTACAATATAGGTATTACTGAATTAGAGCCATTACAAGTTGAATATGAAAAAGAAGGAAGAAAGAATGAATGCAAATCTTGAGAATACGATACAAGAAAAGACAAAATTACACAGTGACGAGGTATAGAATCTCTTAGCTTTTGTTCTATATTTTCTTAAAGAAATGGCATTACAAACCCAGCTCCCAAAAGGCTCTCGAGTTGTTCCCCCTTCAATCAATCTACAATCTATTTCTTTATACAAATTTGGTCTCAATTGAAAAAACCCTTGGATTACCCACAACCTCTGCATACGTTATTTGTTTTCAATTAGATGTGTTGGCACTTCGTCTGACTCTTCATTTGCTCCCAGATGCATTTAACCCCTTTTGTTCATATATTTATTGTAGTTACCATAATCATTTACAGTCGGATTTCGTTACCATATGGTTCCTAAAACTCTCCAGCTAAGCCAAAATCTGACTTTGGTTTTGTTTCAATAAGAAGAGAAACCCTTCTTGTTGTGTGCTCACTGTTCAGAAGTTTTAAATATGCCCTTGAGGCACTCACTAGATAGCCCAAAAATGTGATTTCTGCAGCTTGAAATACACAGGTACAAGTCCACAAATTAATACCAAATCTGCTCCATCTCATCTCCAACACGCCAATTGTGATAATGCACATGAGGAGAGAAATAAACCATAAATCATCATAATTGCTAGTATTTGGAATCATAAATTTTCCAATGGGAAAATATATAGAAGGTATTGCACAATGAGCTAACAAGGGTAAGTACACCCATGATATCCTCTGTATTCATTCGGGGGCTTGAATGTTTTGCACAACATACAAAAACTTGAAATATAAAATGATGTCACTCGTTTCCAAACACACTAAGAATATGATATTCAAAAAACTTTCTATATGCCCAAGCCAAGATCCGTTAAGAACGAAACTGATGGGAAAGCCTGTGATTAACAATGATAATATTTCTGAAATGAAGTGTTGATCATAAAGAAACAAGTACCTAGGCTCACCCTTCTCATCAATGCTATCATATGTTCATTTTCCACCTGCATGCGAATATTTAGAAGCTCAGCTTCTACCTTTTTTCTTTGACAGAGGGCATTTTTATTTGACAACTGGAACTCTTACCCATCGGTGTTTTATACATATGATTGGAACCCCGACTTCGGCCTTTGAGATTCGGGGGAAGGGAGGAGTGGCTTATTAGAATTCCTCCGGTGGTCAAAATCTTGAAGAGGAACCACGAGCAAGTGGAAAAATGACCCAACGTTTTTCTTGCACCTTGCAGGGCCCGAAGTACCCTCCTACCGTCAATATTGATGGCATTGAGAAAACTGGACACTGGATTGGACAACTAGATGCTATTTCGAGGAATGGTTCCTAAAGAATGAAGTTGGTGAAGTTCTCATATCCACCAAATCCGAGGCTCACCACCAAAACTTAGATCACCATGAATACATCGATGTGATGGGCATAATAGTCAATCTACAAGCTCCTCCTATGGTTCACGTAGTTTTTGTTTTTTTTCTAATCTAAACTGGCGCAGGAAATCTCGATTCACTTTTTCTATAATCGGTCAAATGGTGCTTGAGTCCCAGATTTATGGTCAAGGTACTTCCACAAGATGCCGAGTAGAGAAACTTGTGAATCATGATGATCCAATGAAAGTGGAAATACTTGGCATGTGATAGCTGATAAGGAATGTCTCCATATTTTTACCTTGACACTTGTATGCTTGTCTTAAAACTCAACGACAATGGGCGATGTCTCAGCACCTAGAAGCTTAGGGTTGGACACTTGACAATTCATATTTTATTATCTATGCAGAGAAAAAATACCACATGTACAACACTACCATTTATCGTGCACTTTATATGACAATTTGTTTCGATTTTGTTTCGACGTGTAGTGCGTGGCTTTGGTCCTCCCGTGGATTCTCTCCTTGGAGTCTTGTGTGAGTTGTCTTGTGACTTGGCATGTGTGTGGCTTTCAGTGGATAGTTTGGATATTGGACGTGAAGGGTCGTTGACCCAATATTTTTTTATAAAAGAGAATTGGTGCAAAGGTTTGGCTAAATAAATGATTTCTATCTTTTTTACAAAACTTTAAAATAAAATAAAATATTAATTTTAAATTATATAAAATAATTTTAAAATAATATAAAAAACAAAACTTGTAGTTTGGTTTTATAATTTGACACTTTTAGACTTATTTCGACAATCAATGAATTGTGAACTAAGACCAATAGGAGAACTTGGGCAACTTTAAAGATTTGATATTTTGGCCAATTGTGACGCAAGGCTTTGAGATTTTGTCGGTAGAGAAGCTCGATGAAAATTGTGATAGGTTTAGAGGCTTTATTGTAGCGGAAAAGTTTGGACCATATAACACAATGATTTAACAGTTAAAACAGAGCTTATGCTAAGCGACAAGGTTCTAAAGCTAGCTGGCGCAACTGACATAAATTTTGGCAAGAGATACTAAGTTTAGAAATTTTCAATATTTGTTCCAACAAGGCTCATGGAGATAGACTTAGCTGGGAGTACTAACGAAGTACAAGACCCCAAACTAATTCTCAACTCGATATTTCTCACAAAGTAACAGTTTGAAGAACAAGTTGACATTTTTAAAGGGTTGTCAGTTGAAAAGTTCTATGTTATACTTGAATCTGATGAGGATGACATAGACGATTGGCTAGTGGACTACTCCGTGAAAAATTAGGACATTGAAGAAGCATTAAATGAAATTCCCCTTGATCTGAAAGACATGGAGGGAGAGTTGTTCAACATGGAAATCCGACATGAAATCAATGTGGCACCAATGAAAAGTTATATTGAATAATTGTTCAAGAAATCTATCGAAAAATTGACTGATGAGGGGAAATAAATAGTTGAGATGGTTCCTGTAACTGTTAATGAAGACAATAAAAGGACACCAACAAGCAAGTGACAAAGATGAGAGACCATCATAGTAATTTCATGTTGATCACATATTTCTTTCTTTATCAAGTCCTTCATCCAATTACTCTGCTTCTTTGAATAGAGAGGTTTAACTGAAGAATGATAACTTCTCTTTTCTTCTTACCAGGTCTTGTTGTTATTTTATCACCCACCATCTTCCTTATACAAGCTTAATTATTGTGTATATTTTCTTTATGGTTCGTAGGATCCCCAATCCCAATATTTAAGACAAGCACATTTCAAATTTCAAAAAATATGTAACAAACTGTATGTTTTTTAGAAATTTCAAGAGAGCTATTTCAGGATCAGTTTCAACTATGCTTTGTAACTTTGAGCTTTGAGTATAAAGTATTTGATATTGGTCTATCATTATCTTTATTTGAGCTTCCCATGTGTTCACTTTGTTAAAGTTCTCTTATGCATGCAAATCATTTTCTTTTTATTTTTATGTGATCATAAATATTTATTTTAAGCTATGATGGATGTGAGAATTTTTTTCTTATTTTCTTTAAATCTGTGAATGTGTGCAGTTCCTGATCCATTCTCACAAAATTTTCCTTAAAAAGAAAACAATTTTTTTTTTGTTTATCTTTCTTGTAACCTTTATATTTCTTTGATTACCAAGGCAGAATTCTGTCAAGTCCCATATCTTGAAAATATTAAATTAAAGAGGAGTAACACTTCTATGAAAATGCAGGGGGATTTATATCCTCGTGAGATTGTCGTTTCGGTCCTAACGGATTCAAGCATCAACAACTTACCAAATTATTCATTGAGACTTATTTTTCTAAATTTTGTTAGGAGTGGATCCTATATCCCAACCATGAGTATTCTTTAGAAGATATCTCACATTCTCATATCTTAATGAAACAAAGAAATCAGTTAAATCTAGGAGAAGAAATAAATTCTCAACACATTTCACTTTCAGGGAAACAGTTTTTATCTCATCCAGCGGAAGAGAATAGTATTCAAGGTTTTGAGTATGAAACAACTCTTAATATGGATCCCATTGACGCACAATAGAATCCAATTATTCATTCATTTAATAAAGAGAATCTACCTTTCAACAATGTTTCTTTTCAAAATGACTCTTTCTCTAGAGACATGCCTCAATCTCTTACTTATCCTAATTAATTTTTCATGTATCCTAGTTTTTATGGTGGTAGGACTCTACTCAAATTTACCCATGATTCTATCCAAATAAATTGTGCAAGGCCAAACCCTTTTGAGATACTTGGTGACCTATATGGAGAATATATAGAGAGAGAGAGCAAGACCTTTTCCCATCAAATGACTAGTTTTTTACCTTATCAAACCTTTTCATGGGATGAGGTAAATGAGGTAATATCTGTTGATTAGATTGTAGCTTCTTTTGATTCATTTGCATCATGGATTAATATTGGATATTCTTCTATAAGTAGTAAATTGTTTGAGATACACGATATTAGTGTCTACCACCATAGTTTTAGCAATATGATTCACACCATGATGAGAGGAAATTTATGTAGATTGTTAAATACCATTAATCCCTTTCAAGTTGTTGGTGGTTGGAGTTATAATCATGGAAAGACTTTAAAATAAAAGAGGCACTTTGGTCTATACCGATGGTTATATCAGGCCCTCATTGTTTTGATTCATTTCTAGGAAGTAATGATGGCTATGGTATTGAGATTCTCTCACAGAGAACTTTTCAAGGAAATTCCATATATAATTCTTGGTAGGTATGCTACTCTCCCTTGAATTCCTCCCATAAATTTCATGATGCTCCTTGAATATATTTTGATAAAATTGAGGTATGGTTAGAAAGATCATTCTTATTTTTGTTTCCCATACATTACAATTGTGATATCTTTAGCAGGATAGATATGGTTTTAAATTATTTTATTTTCTCCATTTTTTGTCTATTAGTACTCCAATATTTGTTGCTAATATCGAATGAACATGTGATTGCAGGTTTGGAGTTACGTGAATGGCTACATTGGAATTATGCTTTAATATAGTTACATCTCACCTAACGTAGTGTAGGATAGAAGTATAATAGATTACGCTAATGTATTTTCTTTACATAGTTGTTTCTTAGTATAATTTTTTACAATAAATTCATATGTAAATAATTAATTACCCTCATTATACTTCACTATTGAAGTCTACATGATTAGCTGTTATTGATCCATCACAATTATTTTCTGGTTGGAATAATTTCATTTTCATGTTCAACCTTTAGCTAGTTTTCTATTGACTTAAATGTTAATGAAAGACTTTTGGGATCTAAGTCTCATTGGATGAAATAAATACATATATGTGAATGTTAATATTTTCTCGAATATTCCTTTCTCTGTAAAAAGTGATTTTGATGAAGAAGAGAACATTAAGTTGTTACACTATTGGAAATTTTCCATGTGTATGAGTAACTTATTGATTATTGTTAGCACTCATAAGTAATATGTCCACAGATAAATCATTATCTCGCAAGAGGATTTTTCTATTTAGATATACAACTCCCTTTTTGGTCAGAAAAATGAGCTCTCAGAGATTAATGGTCTTCATCTTGTTGATGAATGCATCTATGTGAGACATTCTCCAACTTACAAACCTGTGAGATGTGGATCATTGTAGCTATGTGAGTCTTTCTCTCATCTTACAAACCTAAGAGAAATCCCCTAAGAAGGGTACGTGGTTCCTGCCTGAGACAGAGCTAGGAACGTAGAGATGAAATCCTCCATTCAGAGAGTTGAGAAGAACTCCAGATGATTATCTAGTGGGAAAGGAGATCTATTGAGTTATATGTGCTTGTGGCTGAGCACAAGGTGAATGTGTGAAATCCCAAAGTGTTGGGTGCATTGTCATGTGAAGATAAATGAAGATGATGTATTAGCCTCCTCTGAGCAACAGAGTTGACAAGAAGACTCCAGATGAATCTCATGTGTGAGGCAGTGGGAAAGAAGATCTATAGAGTGGACGTGCCTATCGAAGAGCATAGGTGAACATGTGAAGATCTGGTTCTTCTGTGTAATGCAATGAACTAGCGATATGACATCCCTATGGATTTTCCCCTAGTGGATGAGCACTACTGGGTGTATCATATCCTTTGCTATATATTGTTCAAGAGTCAGACCTTCTCGTAACCCTAATTGTTATGTAAAGGGTATAGGTCAACCCCACCTTAATCTGATTAATAATAAATGTAAAAGATAATTAATCTGCTTAATAATAATAATAATTATAATGTGACTTAGAGAGGTCAATCATGTTGAGCCAATAGACACTTTTGTTGATAGAAAAAGTATAATATAAGTAAATGAAGATTCCCCATTGTGGAATCATATCTTTCGTGTGATTTTGAAAATTTCAGCAAGTACACTTCTTTGGGAAAAGTGGGCACCTCTCTTGGGTGCTAGAGTTCTAGGGTTTGAGCACCCTCTTGTGTGCTAGGGATTATCTTGGTGGTGAAGGTATTTCTCTTGAAGAATATAGCAAAGGATTTGGTTGGGTTTTATTCCCTTGTTGAGAAGGGTTTCCCAGGATACATCTCGTGTTCTTGTGCATGGTGCTTCTTCTTGTGATCTTGGTTGCTGCAACATTTTATGGTTATGGTTAAATGATAAAATGGAATGAACTTTATGATTAACCTATCTTATTGAAAAAATAAACATGGTATCAGAGTGTAGGTCTTGAAAGAACTCATTGCACAAGAATCCACCAAGTCTCAACTCACTTTTGCAGAACTATATGACCCCTTCTAGGGTTGCCACAAATTTTCGTATGACCCCCCTTTCAGTAGTGATTCATCCCTTAATACTTGGACGATGGGGCCACTTTTGGCATAGGAGAGTACGAACTCTTCTAGCGCACCTCCAGAAGCTCTCAAAATGAAATATCGAGAAATTTTTATTTTTGTCCCTAGGGTTTCTAGGGTTCCGAAATTTCCTACAGAATATTATTTCTAGATTTCTGAAGAAATGTTCTCCTAAATCAACAAGCATCTTTGTGACATTATCAAATTTATTGTTGGTAGTCATAAGTCCAATATAATCCAAGGTTGTTAATTCAACCTAATCATTAGGTTTTCAAAATCCAGTCAACAATAAATTGAAGAAACCAATCAAATGAAGAGTATAGCATTAGTAGAAGATAGGCTTGATGGAGTGAGCAACTTCAGGCACTAGAAATCAAGGCTTCTAGTCACTCTTGAAGAACATGACCTCTTGGATGTGACAACTACAACTCTACTATCCACATCTACATATATAGAGAAGAAGATGTCAAAGAAATAAAAATAATCTGAAGACATTCCTTTTTACAGATCACCTCTTTCCCCGTATTGCCAATATGAAGACAACCTATGATATGTATGAATATTTAAAAGGAATGTTTGAAAGTGAAAACACTCTCAGAGATATTACATTAAAGAGCCAACTTCAAAGTACCAATATGACGAAGTGTGACACAGTTTCACTTTTCTTTATGAATTTATCAGAGACTAAAGAACAACTAGAGACCATTGGGGAAATCATGTCTGATAGAGAACTTGTCTTAAACACTCTGCAAAATCTTCAAAAATCATGGGAGCCTCTCATTCAGAGTATCAGTGGAAGAGAAGCTCTATCAACCTTTGATCGTCGATGGAAAAATTGCACTCAAGAAGAACTTAGACTTAGAAATAGAGGATTGGAAGATTCCTAAGAAGAAAATCATGCTCTTGCACTTCATACAAATAAGGGAGGAAAATTCAAAAGAAATTTCAGGAAAACATTTAAAGGTGAAAATTCTTCATTCAATTGAGGTTATCAAATAAGAGATGTTTCAGAAATTCAGTGCTTCAGATGTGACAAGTATAGACACCTTGCAAGAAACTGTCCAACTAGGAATAAGGGAAGACAATATGCTTTCACCGCTAACATTGATCCAGATCCACCTCAAAAGAGTGAAGAGAAGAGAGAGGAGAAGTAATTCCTCTAAAAAGACATGACTACAAACTAGGTAAATCAATTGATTGCTAATTTTATAGTTGATTGATTTTTTCAAATAAATGAAGGATATTATTCCTAGTATGGGAGTGTTGGACAACTAAGAGGGGGCGGGGCAGGCGTGAATCAATTGTTACCGTGCTTAAACAATTATTCTTATTTTAAATTATTTACAGAGCACTCAATGACAACCACCATAATGCAGGGAAGTAAGCAATAGAACATTCAACATCATTCACACATAAAAAATACACAGAGACAAATATTTCCTGAGGAAACCCATAAAGGGTAAAAACCTCTTCTTCTTTATATGATAAGTATTCTTTACATTCTGTACAGTATCATACCTATGATCACCAACTCATAATTAGGATTCAACCTTTGTTTTGCAAGATGCAACTTGCTGAGAGCACCAACTCTCTGTTTTCGCTAGCACCTACTAGAAGGAAGCACCAACTCCCTGGTTTCTCTAGCACCCACTAGAAGGAAGCACCAACTCTGTAAGTGTTCCAACACCAATTGGATGGAAGCACCAACTTCCAGTCACACAGGCACCAACCTATATAAAAAAGAACAACAGTTCTCCCTTGCACCACCTTGCCACCCTGGTGTCTCTGGATGTGACCAGATGGAAGCTACAACTCCATGTGTTTAAGCACCCACTTGAACCTCTGAGGACATTAGTCCTCCCTAGCACCTCCATTCCACCATAACATATAAAGTTTGCTATATGTAAATTTATCACAGTGATACAAGATTTATCATTGGATTAACAAGTTTATCACTGTTCTGCTATGCTACTCTGCTCTCCTGTATCAGTGTCTCTCTGTCTGCATCTTCTTTCATTTTCTGATCTTCTGTTTTTCTCTACAAGAGCACCTCAGCCTTCCTTTACTATCTCACTATCTTGTTGCACACATCCCTTGCGCTTTCTGTGCCTCTACCTTTTATGCTCTGTGTTCCATGTCCATTCAATGCACCATTCCTCTCCTCTGTATTTCCATTGTTGCACACTCCTCCTTCTACACTCCTTGATCACTTTGAACAACAACTAACATCATCTCTTCTTTGTTCTGCATACTATAGTCTTTGTCCATGCTATCTCGCCATGCTTCTACATGCTTTGTCCATGTCGAGTGCTCTGCCTGATCATCATGGCCACTCTTCACCTTATCTGGTTGTTTAACCCATGTGTCCATCATCACTGGGTGTTATACTAAGATTCCTTAGCCTGTCTCGCAGTTGAGACTCTTCGTCTTCTCTATCAAAGTCGACCTAATCCTCTCTGTTGCAGTTACAGGCTTCAACACTCTTCCATCTGTCAATCACCTCTAAGAATAGTCTTCATTCCACTGGAAAATGCCTCAAGCCTCTTCATCTTCTTTGGCGATCACACTGAGGTCTATTTGATTCCTCTGGCAGAAGCCATCAGTTGTTTCTAGTAGTTACACTCTGAAATGCAACAGTAGCCCTCCAATCATACTTAAATTCACCTGCACTGTTGGATTGGATCTGTAGGATCTTGCATTTATTTCGCATTTTGACATTTCAGAATTTCATCATTCTTGTGGTGAAGAGTCTCGATTCTCCATGTCCCAAAATCCAAAATGGAGCTTGTCTCTTCGAGCTCTTCTCTATAGCTCTCCGATGATGTGACCACCAGCAGTGACCAAGGCCTACACCAAAAAGGTGTTTTCACATTTCACATTTTGGAATTTCGGGACTCCTTTGATGAAGAGTCTCAACTCTTAACTCTTCCAACTCTCGGTATCTGAACCTATGAAATGGAGTCAGATCAATGGTCCACACTCTTGATGATTCGATGGTCCAAATTTCTTCATGATTTTGCATATCGCGATTTGGACATTCTTGATTTGAGAGTTCTTGACAACTCCAAGTCTCGATATCCAAAACTTTGAAATGGAGTCGGATCAATGACATTTCGGTGTTTCTCATTTCTTTTTTTTGGGACTCCTGTGGTGAAGAGTCTCAGTGCTTAACTCCTCCAACTCCCAGTATCCAAAGTTCCAAAATGGAGTTGGATCAAAGATCAGGTATTTTGTTGTATCTCATTTTGATGATTTGGCATTTTGACACTCGTGTGGTGAAGTGTTTCGACACTTCAACTCCTGGTATCCGGGACTCTGAAATGGATTTATTTCCCGGTCTACGAATCATTTTGTTGGTGTGCCTATTTATGGATTTCGGCATTTCACATTTCACAACTTTGTCATTTCGACACTCCTGTGATGAAATGTTTCGACACTTCAACTCTCGGTATCCGGGACTCCAAAATGGAGTTATTTCCTGATTTGCGAAATTCTTTGTTTGTGTGCCTATTTTGGGTTTCGGATTTTTGGGATTTCGCATTTCGTGATTCCGGGACTCCTGATGACGAAGATTCCTGACTCTTCCAACTCCCAGTATCTAAAACTATCCTCCTGCCTTCAATATTTCGTAACCCCACTTCACCTAGCTCTTTAAAGAACGTACAGGTTCTCCTGGATCCAATGTCGGTTAGACCTCGGTCTCAGATCTGATGTTCGTTGGGAATTCTCAATGGGATCCAAAGATCACTGTCGCTTCTCCTCCCGAGCTTTCGTTGTCCCTGTTTTTCCATCGTTGCATACTATGATCTTTCCATAAATGACAATCACACCTACCATCAATGATAATCACAACAATCTCCCCCTTTTTCATTGATGGCAACCCTGAATGAATACGCTAATCTATTTGGAACTCCAACTATAGCATCCGGTCCAAACCACTCCTTTTCTCCCCCTTTGACATCAATGTCAAAGAAAACATTCTCCCCTTGAGCTATTGCAGTATCTTTAGGAGGTATCAGATATTCAATCAATACAAAAATCCCCCTACCAGGATGGACTCTCTTAGGTGTGAGATGAGCTGACACCCAGCTTGTGTTGGAGGTATTCAAATGGTGTCTTGGCTAGGGGTTTAGTAAATATGTCTGCAATTTGTTCTGTGGTTGGAATGTATGGACTTGAACAATCTGATTGGTGACCTGCTCTCTTAGAATATGGTATTTTATGGGAATATGCTTGGTCTTGGAGTGGAATACAAGATTCTTGGACACACTGATGGCACTAGTGTTATCACAATGAATTGGGATCAGTGCAGTGTATTTTACCTCTAAGTCTTCAAGTGTCTGAATCATCCATAATACTTGAGTGTAATAGGTAGAAAAAGAAATGTATTCTACCTCTGTAGTTGATAAAGAAATGGAACTTTGCTTTTTACTAATCCATGCTACTAATGAGTCACCCAGGAAGAATGCTCCTCCACTGGTGATTTTTCTCTCATCAACACAATTTGCCCAATCTGCATCTGAATAAGAAGTTAACTGAAAAATTTGATTTCTGGGATACCATAGACCATAATTCATTGTTTCTTTCAAATACCTGAATACCCTTTTGACAACTAGCAAATGACTTTGTTTAGGTGCAGACTGATATCTTCCTACCATTCCAACATCATGCATTATGTCTGGGTGAGATGTTGTGATGTACAATAGGCTTCCTATCATTGACCTATATGAACTTTGATCAACATTAGGTGAGTCATCATCCTTGCTTAATTTTCATCCAGTAACCATAGGTGTGCCCACGGGTTTAGAATCTTCCATTTGAAACATTTTCAACATTTCTCTTAGATATTTTTCTTGAGAGATAAACATCCCTTCAGACCTCTAAGTAATTTGCAGACCAAGAAAAAATGACAGTTCACCTATCATAAACATTTCAAACTCAGACTCCATGGTAGAAGCAAACCATTGTACCAATGATTCCTTATTACATCCAAAGATGATGTCATCTACATAGACCAACACAATGAACAAATCATTACCCTCTATTTTGATATGTAGATTGTTGTCAATTGTTCCTCTCTTGAACCCTTTGTCTTTGAGATACGTATCCAGCCTGTGATACCAGGCACGAGGGGCTTGTTTTAACCCATATAAAGCTTTCTTCAGCTTGCATACTAAGTCAGGATTATCAAACAGTTTGAAACCCTCTGGTTGTTCCATATAGACTTCTTTATTTAAATCTCCATTTAGAAAAGCTAACTTGACATCCATTTGATAGACTATAAACCTTTTATAACAAGCATAGGCAAGAAATATTATGATAGCTTCTAATATTGCTATGGTCACAAAATTTTCATCAAAATCCAGTCCTTCTATTTGAGAATAGCCTTTACAGACCAATCTTGCTTTGTTCCTGACAACTTGTCCCTGCTCATTCAACTTATTCTTAAAGATCCATTTGGAACCAATGATATTTTTACCTTCCGGTCTATGAACCATCTCCCATGCATTGTTTTTCTCAATCTGATCAAGTTCTTCATTCATTTCTTTAACCCAATGGTCATCTTTGCTAGCTTCATTAAATTTCTTGGGTTCTATCATGAATATGAAATCTATATGTGATTGCTCAGTGTTTTTGATTATCTTTCTCCTGGTTTGTACACCTTTGTATTTTTCACCAATTATCTGACTTGCAAGATGATTCTTTTGAGTGATTTTGGAGGAGGAATTTGAAGTTGCCTGTTGATTTGAGTCTATCTGAGTATCTATGTCTTCATCTGATTCAGAGTCTTCATTTTCTGATTCTTGGACCTGTTCATCTTCAGCTTTAGCTGTGTCCTATGTAGAAGACTCATTATTGTACACCTCTCTTGCTGGGATTCCTTCATCAACTTTTACGTCAATACAATCAACCATTTTATGAAGCCTCTTATTATAGCATCTGTATCCTTTATTGTTTGTAGCATATCCTAATAATATACCTTCATCAACCCTGTCATCATATTTTCCAAGGTTCTCATCATTATTCTTTATGTAGCATTTACTCCCAAAGACTTTGAAGTGTTTGATTGAAGCAGGTCTCCCATACCACAGTTCATAAGGTGT
>JZKD02S1710973.1:112589-124970 GCA_000966675.3 Picea glauca
TATTCACCCCCTTCTCGTTGATAAATAGTAAAACAATTTGTATGGATTGGATTGCATGATTCTGATACATCGCTAAGCCAAATCTATTTCATATTTTTAAGAATTTTCATGTATGGTTATTTAGAAGACTATTTTCTAATCCATCATGCATGAAGGAATGATTTTTTTCAGCTGAGGTGTCCATGGCCGAGGAAACAGAGGGAGAGGTAATTGGAACAAGGGCCCAAGAAGGATGAGGTTATCCATACATTTTGATGTTGATTCACAAGATCTTGGCGAGTTGTTTCAGGCCATATTTTTCAATTGGTTTGGGCAGGGAGTAGTCCAACCTAAGCCTGAAAGGCCTCCTTTCCAAGTTCTGCAAGCCCCTGGTATCCATGTGCCTCCTCACATCTCATTGCAACCTGAGGTTCCTGAAAACAATGGATGGCAAGAGATTGTCCACCCGACAATCTCCCAACATTGTGGTTGGCCCAATTTGTCCTTACCTTCTCCTCCGCCTAACAACCATATTGTCCAATATTATCCTCACTCCACAATACAATCCTCCCATGCTAGCAAGAGATTGAAAACAAAGGCCCACCATTACCTTGACAAAGGAAAAACCATTGCTTCCCCTTCCTCACCCTCCAAAGGCTCTGACATATCCATGTCTTCCTGGATGCTTTTGAGTTACGATTGTTCCCACATGATCAACGAGATTAGGCATCAAGGATCAACACAACCAAAGGAAAATTCAGGAAAATGGAAGGCTGACAACAACAATCAAGGAAAGAAAGCATCCCAGAGAGGGAAATATGATTTTTGAGTTTTATTTTTATGACAGTTGACATCAAGGAACTTTGGACAACATGTTTTATTTTTGGTTACATGAGTAATATGTTTGAAAATAATTTCAAATGTCATGAGCTAAATTGTCAAATGTGAATATGGGGATGAGATAAACAAGGAGGTGTGTTTTACTTAACTATGGTTATGTTATGATTGTTATGATTGTTAGGAGCTAAAGGGAGTCACAAGGGGTCCCACCTACTAGTTATTATTTATTTATGACCTTTATTATGATTATTACTTTTCCCCCTAACTAAATTTGGTTGATTTTTTTAATTAACTTAACTAATGAGTTGGTTCAACTACTTCAACCAATTCTAAATTTTTTAAAAGAAAAGGGAATCGCAGGAGCAAAGGGAGGATAAAAGCATAAGAATACTAAGGTTTTCTCTTTGAGTTTATGCTGAGATAGCTCAATTTTCATTCATTCATTCATTCATCACAAGCCTAAGCATATTTTATGATAGCAGGTTCTTATGGTAAACAACAATATTTAGGGTTGAATCACATCATTCAGACACTTGTTTTCAGAGGTGTTGATCTATCTTTGATAATCTCTGTAGACTTGTCTATTTGTGAATTAATTTTCATGACTGCCAAAGGCTATTGTGCAGAGTCGAGTGGGAAAAAATATGTGGCAAGATGATCCATCTTTTTGAGTTCAGTTTTGGTTTTCTGTCAGAGGTCCTTTTGTATGTTCCATTGGGGATGTCTAAGTTTGAATTTGATCCAAAATTTATGCATGAGATTTTGTAAATAAAATGACTCTTTGGTGAATTTGAATGAAATAAAGGATTGCTTTATGTCTCATCTGTCTCAATTATCATCTCAGTGACTTTACTTCTATCTTTACATTCATTTCAACAACTGATATGTTCAAAAAATTACATAAAAAGTAAATTTCCAGAAAGCTTATTTTTTTTATAAAAGACTAGCCTAAGCACTCGTAATTAATACTTGTGAATTAGGATGTTATTTTTGTTGGCTATAAACATAGGGTGATATTCCCATCTACTTTGATGTAGCCAAGAAGAGTCTGAAAATGATTGAGTAATATTATTTCATATATGTTCCTCAACATTTATTTAGCGACCATACTGGGGAGATCTTCGATATCTCTCTGGTTAATTTTTATACTCGATTTTCATCGATACATCTTTATTTTCTGATACTGGCTCTTTGACTGTTTATACTTAATGATTGTTCCTGTTGCAAGGAATCCCAATATTGAGCCTAGCCTTCAAGAATAGACCAACATTTCCTTGAATCTATTTAATACCATCTTAGACACTACCAATACCCGTGCCGAGTTTAACCTTTCTTGGGCAGCAATTGAATGAGATATTAGTGCCCAAGAACAATTGGAATCTAGACGTAGACAACCTAGAAATCAGCAATAATCTTTTTTTTCTTTATTTTTGGCCTTTATTTCATGTCCTCAGACTCTCATGCTTCTAGAAGAAGAAGAGGCTTGTCACCTGAAATCAATCCTATTGCTGAAAGAGGAAGAAGAAACATTGTGCTCTAAGGAGAACTTTATCTGATTCATCCAGTTCATATTTATTTCCCTTATCTATCATCTAGAGGATGGCATCTAGTGGTGTCTCTGGTGGCACTAGAAGTGCTCCATCTTCTCAATCTTCATCATCATCAGTGATTGGTAGCTTATATAGCCACCATATCCCTGTACAATCTACCACACACCCCACCAAATTCATTAAAAAGTATGGGATTTTTCAATTCAAGGAAGATGCCACAACCACACCATGGCATGTGCCCTCTCCTCTTAACCTAGCACCTACTACTCGTCCACTTCCGAATTTTAAAGAGAACTTGCCTAAGTTTTCAGGAAATAACACTGTCAGTACAAACGAACACCTGGTGGCATTTTATAATGCTTGTCATAACATAGGGGCCAACGACAATGACACTTGCATGCACTTGTTCATCAATTCCTTGGAAGGAAAGGCTTCGGCCAACTTCTTTGACCTTCCTCCTAAGATTCTGTCTACTTGGGAGGAGTTAATATATTGGTTCTGGTCCACTTATGGGCAATCCAAAAGCCCCGCCAGGAAGTTAAGGGAATACAATGATGTCACCTACAAGGATGGTGAGACCATCAAGTCTTTCAACTTGTGTTTCACCAAGTTATAAAATCAAATCCCCATACTTATTCGCCCTCAGAACCAAGCTTCTTTCATGCATTACTACAATGCATTTCCTTCCCCCTATTGTCATAGGATTCAGGAAAAATCCATTGATAATCTCGGTTCTGCTCTGCATGCTTGTTCAAAGTATGAAGAACAGCTTGAAAGAACTGGTCTTCACCATGGAGATTCAGTTAGACATATAGACATGTCCACTCTCTTATAGCTGGTACAAACAATCGTATGATAATGTTTGAGCGGAAGATTATTGTCTCCCCTCTCACCCCTAGAGCTTCATCCTCTTCTACACCTCCCTTTAGAAATCCAGTTGAAAACAATTTTCAACCTAAATCTATCCTGCCTCGGAGTTGGTGTAACTTTAGTGACAAACACCATGAGGAAACCACATGTCAGGTAAAGAAGAGTTCCAGAGATAAGATCTTTGGTAAAAGACCATAAGCTACTATCATTGTCCTAGACTTCACAAAGTCAGAAGACACAATGGTCATTAATACTAGGAACAAAGCCTATGCTCCCAAGGGAAAATTTGTTCCTCCCTGCAGTTCTTCTAGCCCAAGCTCATCCTCAACTTCTTCTACTCTCCAGGTTCCTAAAGTTCCTGAGAGTCAAGGAATCACTCCCCCTCTCCCCTCTTCTAGAAACAATATATTGAATCAGTTGGCCAACATCAAAGTAGATGCAACTCCTTATAGATTTTGTGGAATGCATATTGTCTTATTGATGGCACTGTGTTAGATTTTTTACTATGAGCAGTGACTAGCTAATACACAGTGATTGTTATGATCATTTGGTTGGTGAAACTCCTTTTAACAGACTGACTATATGGATTACTTGATTAATTTTGTGAACATTACCCGCTCTGATTCCCCACCATTATTTCATTTTTCATTAATTACAATCCCATCACCTTCCCACATTCATTTTTCACTCCCTGTTCTAAAAATTGATTATAGGCAAGAAAATTCTGTGTTGAAGCAGTTGGAAGTAGCAGTGTCTTGGTGAATTATAGTGATATTTTCTTTGGTTTGCAGTTGATTGTTGTTGTCCTTGAGAAGTAATCATCCCCCCCCCCCCCTTTCATATCATTTTCCACTCAATACAAACCTCTCACATATCCCATGACCCTTTATTCACCCCTTTCTCGTTGATAAATAGTAAAACAATTTGTATGTATTGGATTGCATGATTATGATACATCGCTGAGCCAAATATATTTCATATTTTTAAGAGTTGTCATGTGCGGTTATTTAAAAGACTATTTTCTAATCAAGAATGCATGAAGGAATGAGTTTTTTCATCCAAGGTAGCCATGGCCGAGGAAACAGAGGGAGAGGTAATTGGAATATGGGCCCAAGAAAGCCCAGGTTCTCCATACATTTTGATGTTGATTCACAAGATCTTGTCCAGTTGTTTCATGCCATATTTTTCAATTGGTTTGGGAAAGGAGTAGTCCAACCTAGGCATGAAAGGCCTCATTTCCAAGTTTTTAAATCCCATGGTATCCATGTGCCTCCTCATGTCTCATTGCAGCCCGAGGTTCCTGAAAATGATGGATGGCAAGAGATTTCCCACCCAACAATCTCCCAACATCTTGGCTGGCCCAATTTGTCCTTGCCTACTACTCTGCCTAAAAACCAGATTGTCCAAGCTGATCCCTACTCACTATTACGATCCTCCCATGCTAGAAAGATATGGAAAATTGAGGCCCACCATGTCCTCGACAAAGGAAAATCCATTGTTGCCCCTTCCTCACCCTCCAATGGATCTGAAAAATCTGTGTCTTCTTGGACTCTTTTGAGGGACAATTGTTCCCACGTGATCAGTGAGATTAGGCCTAAAGTATCAGCACAACCAAAGGCAAATTCAGGAAAATCGAAGGGTGACAACAACAATCAAGGAAATATTGCATCCCAGAGTGGGAAATATGTTTTTTTAGTTTTATTTTTATGACAGTTGACTTCAAGGAACCTTGGACAACATGTTTTATTTTTAGTTACATGAGTAATATTTTTGAAAATAATTTCAAATGTCATGAGCTAAATTGTCAAATGTGAATATGTGGATGGGAGACACAAGGAGGTGTGTTTTACTTAGCTAATGGTTATGTTATGATTGTTATGAGATAAAGGGAGTCACAAGGGGTCCCACCTTCTAGTTATTATTTATTTATGACCTTTATTATGATTATTACTTTTCCCCCTAACTAAATTTGGTTGTGTCTTTTAATTAACTTAACTAATGAGTTGGTTCAATCACTTCAACCGATTCTAAATTGTTTAAAAGAAAAAGGAAAGGGAGGAACAAAGGGAGGATAAAAGCATAAGCATAATAAGGTTTTCTCTTTGAGTTTATGCTGAGATAGTTCAGTTTTCATTCATTCATTTATTCATCACAAGACTAATTATCTTTTATGATAGCAGGGTCTTATTGTAGACAACAATATTCATGGCTAAATCACATCATTCAGACACTTGTTTTTCAGAGGTGTTGATCTATCTTTGATAGTCTGTGTATAATTGTCTGTTTGTGAATTACTTTTCATGACTGACAAAGAATATTGTGCAGAGTCGAGTGGGACGCAATCTATGGCAAGTTGATCTATCTCTTAGAGTTCAATTTTGGTTTTCTGTCAGAGGTCCTTTTGTATGTTCCGTCGAGGATGTCTAAGTTTGACTTTGGTCCAAAATTTCTGCATGAGATTTTGTAAAGAAAATGACTCTTTGGTGAATTTGAATGAAATAAAGGATTTCTTTATGTCTCATCTATCTCGATTATCATCTTGGTGACTGTACTTCTATCTTTGCATTCATTTCAATAACTGATATGTTCAAAAAATTACATAAAAAGTAAATTTCCAGCAAGCTTTTTTTTTATAAAAGACTAGCCTAAGCACTCGTAATTAATACTTGTGAGTTAGGATGCTATTTTTGTTAGCTATAAACATAGGGTGATATTCCTGTCTACTTTTATTTAGCCCAGCAGAGTATGAAAATGTTTGAGTAAGATTATTTCATATATTTTCCTCAACAACTAGTCCATTAGGTAGAGATGCATTGGAGGTCATATAGATTCGATGATTGACTTTCCAGTGTTTCGATACCCCTGTATGTGAGACAAATATATATCTATATTCTTTCATGATCCCATCCACTTGATTCTGCTAAAAAGAGAGGTGCTGTGTAGAGGCCATGGAAGTGGCGAAAACCTTTTGTTTACTGTGAGCAAGGATCACAAAGAAGACAAACTTCCCAGTCTGTGAAATGACCTTACTGCATTGCTTAGAAGATATTAAAGAAATAACAGTAGGCGGTGCCACCTATGGGATCCTGTACAATTGTCTACCCAAAGTAATAATAACACTGTAAGTTCTAGACTCATACACATCATGACGCTTCCATAAATATGGTTTTCCTAAAAGAACATCGAAAAATTCAAGGGGAGAAATATCACACAGTCCCTCATCTTTGAAAGGCTTGATGTTGTAGGACAAATGACATTATTGGTTGATACAAGGATCTCTTCCTTGATGAAGCCAGCTTATGGTGTAGGGTTGAAGGTGCGGTGTCGTTGGTAGGTTTAGCAACTTCATGACCTCTGTTGAAATCAGGTTCTTCTAACTACCGTTGTCGACAATGAAGTGAATCAGAGCCCCCTTGACCCACATCTGCGAGTGAAATATGTGTTTCCCTTCCTCTGGGTCTTCTGGTTCACTTGGATGGAATTTGGTGGTAGTGACTGTGGAATTGGGTTCAACATCAATAATCTACTTCCCTCCTTCAATATTTGACTCAGAATCATAATCGGCCTTTGACTCAGAAGCCTTCAATTCAACCACAAGGGACTTCTTGGAGCGACATTCATCGGTGTTGTGCCAAGGAATTTTATGGTACTCAGAACATTTTCCCGTGTCCTTCTTTGCCTTCTCATTTCCCTTCTTGTGTTGTGGATTAGACAGATTTTCCTGAGGGCGACCATCGCGACTTGGTCCCTTGTTTTGTGGGTTGGGGTTTCCTTTACCTTGCTTCAACTATGAGGGTTTTACAGATCCAAACTGATCCGGATTTTATCAGCAGAATGAAATGACTACATATTATTAACATATGCTTAACACAAAATAATAGAGATACAATAAAACTGTTTTTCTATTCAATAAGGAAATAAGTTGAAACTATAAAACGCAGTGGAAAACAAACTTGTTATAATGGTGGCGGCTTATCTTTGAGAAGAGATGTGATGACTGCGCTCATTCACAAAAAGATGGTTACAATGAGGCTCTAAAGGCCTTTTACAATAAATAGGAATGTCAAAAACCCTAGACATCCAAAAACCTAACTCTAGGAGATGAAGCACCAAAATTCATGTGCGCCCCATTTAGGTAATGTAGTACATCAACTTCCCGAGGTCATAAATTTTGCATAGGATATTTGTTTTAGGCACACGATAGCCCATTGGAAATTTCTAACTGATAAAAAAAAATTCCGACTGGCCTAGGTCAATGCCTTTAACAGTTACCTCGGCCCCAAATCCCAAAAAACAACGTTTAGGGCCTCAAAAAGGCCTCGTAAGTTTGGAACCCAAAAAAATGTCGATTAACTGCCAAGGTGGAAAGCTATTTTTCAAGCTAGAGGAATAGGTGGGTGGCCACCGATATCCACCTGGATCAAAAAATATCGTCATTTTTTCTTAAACTTCTTCTCGATCTTGACAGGGTATCTATAAGTGGTTCCCAATGAGGCAATGTCTAGGAACTCGATTTATGTTTGAATGTATCTATGCAAACAGTTGTGGTATTTGAGCACCGGATGATGTTCAGAATCTTTGATACCCAATTTGGTGTAGAGGGTATGGAAAATATTGGTGAAGTTTGGTACTGTCTGGTCCCTTTCTTGACGTAGGGTGGTCCATCTGGTGTACTGGTCCTCATAGCTTCCAACAGGGTAGTACTATTCTTTAATGGTGTCCCAGAAGAAATCCCATGTAGGGCCAGCACAAAAATTGCAGATTACTCAACAACCCTTTTCTACGATTAGCCATCCCACAAGTATTTAACATGGGGAACGAACTTGAGGAGTGAAAAAGTGATATTTTCTTGATCGGAAAAATTGTGGACCGAAAAATATCCTTCGAACAGATTTAACCATTTATCTACAACATCTGCATCTATCAATCTTTAAAATAATGGAATATCAAAATTTACATGTACCTTGAAGGGGGTTGCATGGCATCTTGATGAAGATGCTTCTCCAGTGGGTAACCGTCGAAGGATCGATGCGAAGTTGTCCATGATTTTGTTCCTTTGTCGCGCAAGGGATTCCTCGAGCAACATTTTAATAGGATATCCTGCTCCATCATCTTTCTTTTTGTCTCCCATGGGTTTTTGTCAGGCTCGGTGTGACTGATCTAGTAATGGATCGATTGGTTCGAGTCCCAACTTATTGTACCCATACCTTGTCAAGGACATGCACGAAGAAAAATAAATGAAGAGCAGACTGCTCTAATACCACTGATATGGATTTAGGAGTGGAACAAACTGATTATAGATTGAATACCATAAACACATAGATAGGAAGAATAACAAAAATATTAAGTGAACAATATCTTCTATTAAATAATGAAATAGGCTGAAACTATAAAACTGCAGAACTGAAACTTGCTCGAATGGTGGTATCTATCTTTGACAAGAGATGTGGAAACTACGCACATCTGTCTAAGAAGAATGGATTACAATGAGGCTCCATAGGGCCTTTATATATTACTCATGAATTCCAAAACCCTAGACATCCAAAAATTGAACCCTAGAAGGTGAAACGCCAAAATTCATGTGGGCCCTATGGGTAAGTTGGTGTAATTTGGTACCTCAACTTTCTAGGGTCATAAATTTTTCATATGACCTTTGTTTTAGGGGTGTGATAGCCCATTGGAAAAGTATTTCAGAGAGCTACACATTTTGTCATCAAAATCTAACTCCATCAATAATATGACTGTTGGTGAGACAAAAAAACATTGTCTAGGGCCCCAAAACATCCCTCAAAGTACAACAAGATGTGCTGACATGAAAACATATAAAATAGGCCAGTTAGATTAGGCGAGAGGACACCTGTATCCACCTGGAGAATGTGAGGCTTCAGACATCCCCAAAAGTGTAGAAATCACAATTATAAAGTAGTACAAAAAGACATTCTAAACAAAAATGGACATGAGGAGCTAGTTGGAATAGGTAGGTGGCCACCAATATCCATCAGGATCAATGCGGCTGTTGAGGTACATGCAAGACACTTTCCTTGAATTGGACACTTCACTCAATGATGAGCCGGTCTGAGGAAATATCAATGAGTCTGTATCCCTTCACACCTTCGGAGTATCAAACAAAGATACACTCTGTGCTCTATGGATCAAGTGCCTTCCTCTTCTCAGAGGGAATCCTGGCCCATGCACGTGAACTGAAAATACAAAAGTGGGTCACTTTCAGTTTGAGGCTGCTCCATGCCTCGTAGGGGTAATTATCCTTGAAATATATGCGGGGAGATCTATTTTGGATGTAGGTTGCACAATTAAGTGCTTCAACTCATAATCTTTATGGAAGTGACTTTCCATGTAGCATGGAAGATACCATCTCTTTTAGAGATCTATTTTTCCACTCAGCAACTTCATTTTGCTGCAGAGTATAGGGAACCATGTGCTGCAACTGAATCCTTGCCTCATGACAAAGACTACGTATTTCATGGTTGACATACTCTCCCCCGTTATCTGTTTGGAGAACTTTGATTTTCTTTCGTGACTGTGTCTCAACAAGGGCTTTGAAATCTTTGAGGTATTGAAAGACCTATGATTTTTTCCTGAGAAAGAAAATCCATGTGAAGTGTAAGAAATCATCAACAAAAATGAGCACATACCTTTCTTTTATAATTGATGGATGCAGAAAAGGGCCCATGAGTTCACTATGGATCATATCTAAAGGAGAGGAAGCCTTTTGAGTGTTTCCTTTGTCGAATTTCTCTTGAGGGTGTTTTCCAAGAACACGTCCCTCACAAATTCATTTGGATAAGTGGATGTCAGGTAGACCATCAAGCATTCCTTACTTGCTAAGTTGTTTCATTTATCTGAAATTTAAATGCTCAAACCTTTCGTGCGATATCCTACTACCTTCATTAGTATGGGTAAGCAGTGATGCAAAATATGGTTCAATAAATCAAAAAAATGTGTAAAGTATAGATTGATGATTTACCTCATCGGTAGCAACCATGGAATTGGTTTTCATGTCGTAGATATCCACTGCATTAGGTGTGAATATGACTCTCTTTCTGGTGTCAGAGTTTGTCATCTGATACACAGAGGAAAGATTGATGGAAAGTTTGGGAACGTGCAACACATTTTCGAAGCTTATGTTTGTGAGTTTAATTATTCCTTTGTCGGTGACCTTGACTGGAGAGTTGTCCCCCATCAAAATAGGAGGACCTTTGCATGCATCCAATAAATAATATACTTCCTTTGTGGAATCCATGTGGTGTGATTCTCTTGAATCTACGATCCAAGCATCAAGAGAGGAGTTGATGGAAATCAAAGCATGGCTAGAATTGCCTTTATCGGGATTTTGATCTTCTGGCTTCTTCTTCTGGGAACCCTTGGGGTTGTTATCTCCAAGGTTGTTTTGATGAAGTATTTTGGTCATTATATCTACCTGTTTCCTCATACATGAATATTCTGGATGGAATCCTTTATGGAAGTAAGTGCATTTCTCCCCTTTTCTTCCCTTTCTACCTTTGGATCTGGAGGCATCGTTGAAGGGATTTGAGTACCCTTCCTTCTTTGGATTTGCATGTGATTTCCTTTTGTCTTTATATCTAGATTTCTGATATTGATGAATTCTTCCATGTTGCACAGTAAGTGCATGCACCTTTGGGCCTTTGATTTTTCCCATGTTGATGAGATGGTTCTACTCTTCTGTCAGAGATTCGATAAAGTCCTCAAAACAAGGAATATTATAGGTGGCTTCAGAGGTGAATATAACAGAATGAAATGTGGATACAAACACTAATTATTCTAGACCAAGTTTGGAGAGAATGGTGAGAACCATTTTTTTTCCTCCTTAGATTTATCAACCACACAAGCCTTGAGTTTCGACAACAAATCCTTATATTTGGTAAATAAATATTGGAGATTATAGAATCTTTTTGGATCCAATGTGAGAAATTCCACCTTGAGCATGTGTCCCCTCATCTCTTCCTATTTTCCAAAAATCCCTTCCATGGTGGTCCCGACTTCATTGGGGGTTTTACAGGAGGATATGTGAAAGAGGAGTTCAAGAGAAATGAGACTGCAAATTGTTTCGAACGCTTCATCCATTCGATTTAGATACTTGGATTTTTCTAAGGCTAATGTTGGTTCTACCTCTCTGTTCATGGTTAACCTATAAACTCCTCTGCTTCGAATATGCATTATCATCTTCTTGTTCCATGCAAAGAAGTTGTAAGGTGTAAGAATGAATTCATTGGGAAATTCCATTTTTTCACTGTCTTCAATCTTTGGTGCTTGCAAAAATAATTTAGTATGCCTTTTCCCTAGAAGTCCGTCATCTCTAATACCATGTAAATGTGTTGAGCCTGCACAGATAATATCTAGCTGGGAATTGGCATACACATTTGCAAAGAAAATAGAAGAAAAGAGAAGAAACAAAGAAAGAATGGAAGAATTCTCATTAACCAAAAGAATGAATGATAATTTACAAATGATATACTTTGTATAAATCAACCAATGCACACTAGAGGAGAAGACAATGCACCATAGTGGTGGTCTAGAGTGATCTGGAAACACGTGAGCTATTACAGGAGTAAACTGCCACCTAGTCTAGTCTCTCAGATAGTTACGAGAGTGAATTGCCACCTAGCTGAGTTAACTAGTCTATCACTCTTCAAGTAACTGACTGAAATAGAATGAAGTGAAGAGGAGATAAGGGAATCATGAATAATATGATAGTATAGTGATGATCCCAAGGACAGTGCACATTAGTTGGTGATGATCCCAATGTTTCATGGTGATAATATCAATGTGGCATCTAGACTCCACTCAACTGATCAAACTGAAGTGTGAACTGAGGAGAATATTTTCCTAGAGGAATATTCTCCCTAAAATATAGGAGACTGAATGATGACTAATAAACATAGGGAAAAACTTAGGAAAAAGAAATCATAGGTGTGTGTGAAGTAACTCCAACATTGCCCCCTTTTAATTTTTTTTGTTTTTATATTATTTTTTTATTTTTATTTTTGTTTTTTTAATTTTTTAATCACTATTTTTTAAAATTTATTTCTTTTAAAAAAAATTATTATAGTTTTAATTAAATTTCGTATTTTGAGTTTTTTTTTAAAGTACTTTTTTTTTTTTA
>JZKD02S1710973.1:146993-178763 GCA_000966675.3 Picea glauca
TGAGAGCACCAACTCTCTGGTTTCTCTAGCACCCACTAGAAGGAAGCACCAACTCCCTGGTTTCTCTAGCACCCACTAGAAGGAAGCACCAACTTCCTATATGTTCCAGCACCAACTGGATGGAAGCACCAAATTCCAGTTACACAGGCCCCAACCTGTATAACATAGAACACTTGTTCTCCCTTGCACCAACTTGTCACCCTGGTTTCTCTGGCTGCAACCAGATGGAAGCTACAACTTCCTCTGTTCAAGCTCCCACTTGAACCTCTAAGGACAACAGTCCTCCCGAGCACCTCCCAACCTCCCTAGAACATAAATGAACATAAAAACATTCAACTACACAGATACATCAATTCTTACCAATCTTTCTTTGTTCTGTACATATGGTCATATTCTAACTGTACTGCAATTCATTTCTTCCTCTTTCTGTTCAGCAGGTCTGCTCTACATCAACTTGTTATTTCATTCTGCTCTTCTTCAACTTATTCTATTATTCTGCTCTGCTTCATGTTTTCTTCATCATCTGTTACACTTCTCTGAGCTTTATCTCACACTGCACATCTTCTCTATCTCACACTGCGCATGCTATGATCTTCCATTTCTTACAACTTAATTCATTTTCATACAAAACAACCAACTCTTCACAGTCTGTCTCATTTTCATTTATACACACCCCCACGATGGTTCAACTTCCTATTTCCTTAGGAAAAAGAAAGACAATTGTCCGAGCAACTAAAATTCCAACTAATTCGCAATCATGAATCTGTTTCACTAACAGATTCATAACTGAGGGGTTAACTGTGAGAGAGAACAGTAACCTTCCGATCATATTCCAATTTATCTGCTCCGTTGGATGAACTTTATTGATAATGCCTTTAAATCGGGTTTTGGCATTTCGACAATCCTGTGCTGAGTGTCTCGACACTTCATTTCGTGATCTCTAAAGTTCCGATACAAAACTTTTCTACACTAGATCCTTCCCCAATATGACTATGGTCATAAACAAGCGCCTATGCAAAAAAAATACTTTCGCGATTTCTCATTTCGTGAATTTCAACACTATGCTCCGTTGACCCCAAGTCAGCAAAATTTCAATCACTTGCCACATGTCCTGTGATTCGATGGTCCATATGTGATCTTGATTCAATGGCTATGATTGAATCATGATTTCATGATTTCGACATTCTTGTTGCATTGGGTTCTTTGCCTCTCCATGTCGCGATTCGTGAAACTGCGATATGGAGTTAGGTCAATGGTCCAGATCTGATCTCTATTCAATGGCTGCGATTAAATCATGGTTTCATCATTCTTGTTGCATTGGGTTCTTTTCCTCTCCATGTCGCAATTCGTGAAAGTCCGATATGGAGTTAGATCAATGGTCTAGATCTGATCTCTATTCAACGGCTGCGATTAAATCGCGATTTTTCATATCGCGATATCAGGATTCCTGATGTTAATAAACTTTGAAATCTCCAACTCTTGATCCCTGAAACTCCGACATGGACTGGAATCAACGGTCCAGATCAAACCTTGATCTGACAACTCAGATTACATCGCGATTTCTCATATCGCAATATTGGGATTCCTGATGTTAATAATCTTTGAAATGTCCAACTCGCGATCCTCGAAACTCCGACATGGACTGGAATCAACAGTCTAGATTCAACCTTGATCTAACATCTCATATTAAGTCACGATTTTGCATATCGCGATTACGCCTGCTTCACCTTGTACCTTAAAGGACGTGCGTGTTCTTCTTGATCCAACGATGGTCGGATCCTGCGCTTGGATCTAATGCCTAAGATCTGTCCTCCTCTTCAATGATCTCTTCTTGTCTACATTCATATATGATGACCCTCTTTCTTTTGGGAATTTTGAATGGATCCAATGATCAGAAATGCTTCTCAAGCTTTACGGGCCTTCGATCATTCAATCAACCTAAACTTATCTTCTATTTTCCTGGTTGTGTTGCCTTCGATCATTCGATCAACCTGAACTTATCTTCTTTTTTCCTTTCTGTTACAAACTTTCTGTACTCATGCCATCTTCAATGTTGTACTTTCCATCAGTGACAAGAATTCACTGTCTGTTAAATATTTTCCATTTGCTGTCTGTTAAATATTTTCCAACACTTCCTTGCTTTTTTCTTTTGAAAATTTCCTTGCCTTGTGTAGATGGTTGACTTGCAACATTATTTCCATCCTTTGAGAGTGAGGGACTTACCTCATGCTTCTTTGAGGTGCTTGCTTCAACATGTGTAGATCCTCTCTTGTATCCAAGACCTGATTTATCATTTGGTGATCTTTGACTATCCAAGATCTCATTCAAGATTGTTGAGATATTCAAGAATTTGTTGACTTCTCTACTTTCTTTCGAAGATGAACAACTTCAACTTCCAACTTATGACATGACTCTTCCTTTTCATTTACTTGATCCTTTAGTAATTCCTATACCCTTTTGGCTTCTTCAATTTGGGCCTTGATATGAACACAAACTTCAAGACTTTTTCTAATCTCGTCATCTAGCTTCCTATTCTCTTTTATTTCATTCTTTAATCTTTTGATATCTTCTTCTTTTTCTTCTAATTGAGTCTTTTTACTTTCTTCTTGTTCCTTAAGAATTTCCTTTAGCTTCAAGATATGCCTTTGATTCTTTTTAAGAAACCTTTTATTGTTCTCATAAATATAGCTATATTCTATGTAACAATGGTCATAGTTGAATTCAAATAGACCCCATTCAACTTTCCTTTTAAGATCTGATAGTTCTTCTTATACTTCTTCCATGGGATAACTATCATTTAACTCTACACAAACTATTTCTATATTTTCTTCCTCACTTGTAGAGAAATATTCAACATCATCACTTTTTGAAATATTGCAATTGGGGGTTTTTGGAGATTCTTTACCTTCATAGATCTTGAAGGAATTGTCTTCAAGGTATTCGTTTTTGCCAACATCATTGCAAAAAGAGGATTTTGGAGATTCATTAACTTCATTTTTCTTTATGAAGTTGTCTTTAGTGTCTTCCTTCTTTCTTTGGTATGTCTCCTCTAGCTTTAGCCATAGATCCTTGGTGGAAGTGCATTGTCCCATGCTCTCTTTTATAGAACTTGAGAGTCCACTAAGAATGGTCTTGAGAGCCACTATATAATTCTTCTTTCCTTCCCTTTGAGATGCAAAATTTGACTTGTTCTTTAAAGGAACTGATCCACCAATAGCTTCTTTCCAAACACCCGCTCCTATTTCCTTCAAATGTACTTTCATTTCTATTCTCCATGTAGAATAATTTTTCTCATCAAGGATTGGAAATTCATCATCCATTTGTGTGTCCATGGATCTCCTACAAGCTTGTTAAGGATTATAGTGAAGGCCCACTCTAATACCAATTGTTGGACACACCGATCGCACTAAGAGGGGGGGTGAATCAGTGTAGGGATATTTTTAAAACTTCCCCTTCACAAAAATCCTTAGTTAGAAATCAACAATTACTCATCACTTATTGATGTCATTTATAACCAGTAAAATGTGAACATACTTCAACAACATATACTAGCAAAAATATCATCAATAATTCATCACCACAAGGAACACAAAGAACAGAGGATGTATGTACAATTTTCTTTTTATTACGGACTACAATCCTTGGGTTATCAACAACAACTAAATAGAGTTAGCAACAGCTCTACAATGCAAGACTTGGCTTACACAACTCAGCACCAACTGAGAAGAGGAATCAATCCTCAATAGATACCAATCTGTCAACAAGTATGTGACATGTCAGTAATGCAACACGTGTATGTATGTGTCCTACTAGTAGTACAACTCATGTATGTATGCAAACAAACTGTACTACAACTTGCATATGGATTATGAGTAATTAGGGTTTTCTCTCTATGAAAAACGTATATCCTTTACAGCCTTCAGTCACATCTACTTATTTCTTTCATTGTCGAATCTGAACCATAACCAATTACAACACATATATCCTCTCCCACAACTTACTCATGCTCCTCGACCATACAATATGAATGCTACTTAATGATGTATAAGAAACCAATATACTATGGCAATCATATCAGTACTGAACCATAAGATTGATGCTCACTCTATCAATCAACCGACATAACCATATCACAAAAACCATACCAAGAATTCCTTAAGCATTCACCATACAATAAGAAAGAGTATCTATCAAGACAACTATGTAACCATACCAGAGTTTCTATGGCATATCTGAGCCCATAGAATGCATATATAGAACTTGATTCATACTTCAAGAACCTGGCACCAACTCACACTCAAGTCTCCATTGGTGTCCATGAGAACATGCAATCCCTCTCTTACTCAGAATAGATCTTCTAGCTATGCTCAAGAGATGATTTTCACAAGAGACCCTTGCTTCTTATTTATACTCTCCAAGTAGCTTCCTTAGAAGCATCTTATAGGCCACTTTGTCCACATATCCACTTTGTCCACATAGCCACTTTGTCCACATAGTCACCTATGTCCAAATTTTTCCAATTTGCCACTTTTCCTTGTATCCAATAGCCACTTGACCACTTAATCCAGTTTCCTCATTTTAGGGTTAACCTTCTTATAACTACTTTCCATAATTAGAAAGTTCTCCATTTACTTTATTATTTAAATAACCCTCCTTGACTTTGTCACTTCACTTTATTATTTAAATAATCCTCTTTGATCTTGTCACTTCACTTTAATATTTAAATAATCCTCTTTGACTTTGTCACTTTATTATTTAAATAATCCTCCTTGACTTTGTCACTTCACTTTATTACTTAAATAATCCTCTTTGACTTTGCCACTTCACTTTATTATTTAAATAATCCTCTTTGACTTTGTCACTTCACTTTATTATTTAAATAATCATCTTTGACTTTGTCACTTCACTTTATTATTTAAATAGTCATTTTTTACTTTGTCACTTCACTTTGTTATTTAAATAATTTCTTCTTTGCAAGAACTTTGACTTCTTTGACCTTTTGGGGATTCAAGCCAACATATGAGGGTCCTCCAACTTTGTAAGGCCATAACTCTAAAACTGTGAGGAGTTATGTGACGTTCCACATACCACCAGAAATGGCATGACAAGCACTCTCCATCTAGGATAGTTTCACTCACAAATTCGCTAATATTCATCTCATTATTCCACAATTAAGCATGGGTTATCTAACCATACTTCTAGGATAACTCAACCACAAATCATCTTCCCATGAGGGATTTGACCATAAGGGGACTATTTTGGAGTTCATCCATTTGTACTCCTAGGATAACTCAACCGCAAAGCATCTTCTCATGAGGGATTTCACCATAAGGGGACCACTTTGTCATTCACCGCGAGGCGTCTTCCCATGAGGGATTTCACCATAAGGGGACCACTTTGGAGTTCATCCATTTGTACAACCATGACAAGGAAATAATGAGTCATATTTACATCAATCCAACTACAACTCATTGATCCATCTTCATCTATGCATATGACTATGAATCCTCTTGACATCAATCCATTGACATCAAGGTCAATACATGATCCATCAATCACTACATCAATATACTATGACAAGAAATTGTTCCTTTGACATCAATCCTTTGGCATCAATGACAACATGATCCAATAGGTTCCACATGGCAAACTTTCATTTTCTATCCAATGCCACATGTCAAACATTGATTGAACCACTTGGATGC
The DNA here is from genome assembly GCA_000966675.3 of Picea glauca. NCBI lineage: Eukaryota > Viridiplantae > Streptophyta > Pinopsida > Pinales > Pinaceae > Picea > Picea glauca. The sequence continues at coordinate 152,699 of JZKD02S1710973.1, forward strand.
TAACTCAACCTACCAACTCATCTTCCCAGTCAACTGATCAGTACACTTGGCACCTTGGAGTGTGGCCATGTCGCCTATATAGTCATGCCATGTGTCATTGTGCGGACATGACACATGTTCTTTTACCCCTTTGACTTTTGAATTTGACCTAGGTTGACTTGAACTTTGAATTCCCATAATGTTTTCATACGGGCTTTGTTTGAAGAACCGTTTGCACTGTTGGAAAGATGACGATGTGATCTTCGCAATGATGTCATTTTTGAGATGATTCAAGACAGTCAATTTTTGAGCATTTATGAACCCCCTGGGATCTCTTTGAGTGTTCCAAATCCTCTTGGAACTCTATGATCATTTATTAGATCCTCATGGATCACACATTCCCACTGAAGAAATTTTGGACCTCAAAAAGTATATATATTCAACAACTTAGTTATGACAACTCTAACTCACTCTTCTATCTTATTGAAATGCTTTGATTAGTAACTTAGTGATGAATCTTCTTCACTCTTCCATCTTGTTGAATCTTTTAGAATTAAGTCTTCATGTGGGGTCTTCACTCTCAAGTAGTAGATTAGTGTGCTTATGTCTGCTTCTATGGAATATAGCTCTAACTCTGGCCTCTTGATCTATAGCTAATATGATATATATAGCTCCATTTTTGGCTTATTCTGGAATATATCTGACTCTGGCCTCTGAAACTGTAGCTAATATGATATATATAGCTCTGGTTCTGGCTTATAGCTTCCATGAAAATAAACATCTTTTTCACTGAATCTTTGTTATACCTATATCTTGTATTTCAAAATCCACTCTTGTCCCCCTCTATGGAAGACAGTCTATCTCAACCAATATGAAACCAAGTCAAATGTTGATCTATTCCTTGCCCATTTGGACTCTTTGTTTTTTTTGATGTATCTATGGAAGTCCCTAAATGAATACTGTGTCCATTGTCACTCCTGCCTTGAAAAACATTTATGCCTTTGTTGTTATCATCTATACCTGCCTTGATTTCTACTGTTCAAGGTATACATTTGAACATAAAATAGAATTTAAATATTCTTATAGCATGCACCTTTATGTGCCTCTTTAAAAGAGGGTTATTTCTCCTTCACCAGCTCTAGAATTTTTTGCATTACTTTGATGCTCTTTCTGCTCATGAACAACATGCTCCAACTACATGCGTCCTTTTGTTCCTTCACTTTCAGTTCTTCATAATCAAGAATGTTTACTAAGACAATTCGATCCATATGTAGTCCCTTAGCTGATTACAAGAAAACATAATTGTCCATATTTTTTTCTAGAGGCTTTTAAATCTTCATAACAAGATTCCTCTCGCTATAAAATAATATGTATAGGAGGCTATCCAAAAATCTCTTTAACGAGATTCCTCTCAGTCTATAACAAAGTGTAAAGGAGTCTATCTAGAAATATCTAATGATATTTCGCTCACTCATTAAAACATATAAGGTGGCAATATAGAAACTCTCTTTACAAAATTCCTCACTCATACAAGGTGGCAATATAAAAATTTACATAGTCTCTCTCACTCTTATAATTTACAATGAGTGGCTTACAAGTCTTATAATATACTTCAAGAGATTTACATATATGCATATTATATTTACAAGTATACATATTTACAAAATTTGAAACATGGTTTACTTATGGACTCATTCTCCCCAATGTACTTGGAGGAGTCTCACAAATTCCAACCTCTGACAATGCCTCTGACGCTGATGTTGAATTTGATATTGAATTTGATTTAGACTCTGATGTCAAATCCAAGTAACCATTGGACCAAACTATTGGTCTTCCCACTAAACTGTATAACATCTCCTTGTTAATACCAAGTACCATTGTCATGTTTGGAGTAGCTTCTCTTGAATACACAAGTACTCGACCATTCTGGAATGTGACTGCATAACCATCATCCTAAAATGTTGCAACTAAGAGAAGGTTTACGTTTAAGTATGGAACATACAACATATGTTTGATTCCCATAAATCCTCCTGAATCGAGATGGAATCTTACATATCCATACCCCTTTATTTCTTGTCCATTATTGGTTCCAGATCCCGTAAAGAAATCTATTTCAAAATCTAATAAAGTCAAAAATATTGATCTCATCTCGATCATGTGGAGAGATAAGTCACTGTCCACAAACCATTCTTTGATGTCTTCATAAATCACTTTTACAAGGCCAACCATCAATACATATTCTCTTCCAAGCCTTTCAGTAAGACCATTATCTTCATATGGATCTGCTACTTGTCTTCTCTCAAGTGCCTTTACATATTTGATGTTATGCTTTGGACATAAATGCGGGTAAAGTGTTCAACACTTCTCAATCTAGTGTCTATTCTTACCACAATAAGAGAAGAACATCTTGTTCCACGATCCCTTCTTATCATTCCTCCTTCTCCTCTAACTTGAGAAATTATCTTCCTTCTTCTTGGAGGGATTTACTTGCACAAACTATCTTCTACATTTTTCCACATCATGGTTGCTAGTTCCAAAAAAAGCACATGGATAACTATACCATTCACCATTAGAAAAATTATCCATTCCTTCTCTTATAGCATGCACATCTTTCCCTGAAGATGAATTACACATGTTACTCTTCTCTGGACTGGAAGGTAAGGCCAATTTCTTATGTAGGACTTCTTCATATGAGGCTCTCTTTGCTTCAGCTACCATCAAGAACTCTCCATATTGATGGGAATATGAAGAGTATTCTCTCTCAATCATGTCCCTGGAGGGATATAGTGAAAGAGAGAGTATCTCATTCTCTTATTGTCCAACTTTAATGATTGATGATTCCATCTGCAACTTTCTCTGTAGTTCATGAAAAATACTCATATGGAAGTCTTCATGACATAGCAATCAATCTTGCAGCCTTTGCTTCTCTTCCTCAAGATCTTGCAACTACATTCTTAACTCATAATTATCTCTCTGGATTTGTCGATTAATGTTCTTCCGCAATCTCGATTTCATAAGAACCTTACTCATCTTTATTCCTTTAAAAGAGTCTTCATTATCTTCACCAACTAAACTCTTGGATCTCATCACAACAATAGCTTGCAACACATGTAGAAACTAGCTCTAATACCAACTTGATTCGAAAATTATTAGACACCACTTATTGCTTCATATATATACATACAATATCTAACTTGATCCAGAATAATTTAGTGATCATATTGGGGTGGTTTACAAGATTCTAATGATGTGCTTTGAACACAAAAAATCATAAACTGAATATTATCTTGCTTGAGGATGGTGAGATGACACAACAAAAATTAAAAGAACTCAAATTACATACTTTTGTTTCATATTTAAGTTCCATTCAATCCAATGAAAACTGTCTTCTCCATATCAAGTATAAAAAACACATGTAAAATGAATCACATGTGCCAATTTAATGGATTCTCTTAAATTCCATCACTCAAAACAAGAAAATAACTTCACCATTGAAATCCTTGCGAAATTATGAAACTTTTGACTATAAATACGACCAATTTCCAAACTAACTCAATTCCACGCCCTTTGGCACATAAAGAAATGCCTTAAATGCTCATTAATGACAAATTGAGAAAAACGTTTTACAAATGACCTCAAATCACAAAACACCTCATATTCATGATCCTTGCAAAAAATCATGCATAATTGATATAAAACAGTTGAAATTCGGTTAAGGTACCATTTGACATTCTTTATGGTGCAACACAAAATTAAGATTGTACTTGTACGTACAGTCTATACCATCTCGGGATTCATGCCTTGTCTCAATATCCATGCACCTTGAAATATGTGAATAGGGATGTGTTTATTTGCATGGGGATCTATGCCCAATATATAGGCGATGGTCCTCAAACTTCCCACGTAGATTTTCTTGCAATTATTACTATTTTCGAACAGAATCCCATCAAATATGCTAACGGTGGTGTGTTGGTTAAAACTCATGGACCTAACCCAAGAGGTTCCTGGTTCGATCCTCTTCCATAGAAATTTCCTTGGTTATATTTTATTGTTGGTTTAATATAGTTATATATATGCCATATATAACATACATATGTTATATGGTAATACAATTCTCCATAACATAACTCCTCTCGCATATTCTTGTTGGATCCTCTAGATACTAAGGCATCGGTCACGTGGTATGGTGTATGGGCTGGGGGATGGGGGCTATCCCTCGACCCCTTTTCTTCCCCAAACGAATTAATACATGATTTTAAATATAATATATGCCACCATTGTGTTAAGAACCAACTTGTGGCACAATGGTATGGAGAGTTATGTCAAGAATTAGAGGAGTATGGAGGTCATGGGGTCGAACCCTATTGAATCCAAAATTTAAAAAACATAAAACATTATTGGCCAATGTGTCGGTGCCATATGGAATATTCTTATTGGCTATCCAATTCCATGTGTCAAACCTTGATTGAACCACTTGGATGCCAAATCAACTTGCCAACTCATCTGCCCATTCAACTAATCAGTCCACGTGGCACCTTGGGGGTGTGGCCACATCACATGTATGATCATGCCACATGTAACTATACCTTAGAGGTGTGGCCACATTACATGTACGGTCATGCCACATGTACAGACATGAAATGTTTCCTTTTATCCATTTGACTTTTAAATTTGACCTAGGTTGACTTGAACTTTGACTTCCCATAACTTTTGCATATGACTTTTAACTTTGACCTAGGTTGACTTGAACTTTGACTTCCCATAAATTTTGCATATGAGCTCCGTTTGAAGAACCGTTTGCACTATTGGAAATATGAGGATGAGATCTTCACATTGATGTCAATTTAGAGATGATTTGAGATGATAGGATTTTGAGCATTTATGGACCCCTTGGGACCTCTTTGAGCATTCCAGATCCTCTTGGACCTCTGTGAACATTCCTTAGATCCTCCTAGATCATTGGGGTACACTAAAAAAATATGTCCTCATTGCTCAACAACCACCCGATCTTATATCAATGGCTATTGTTGGCTCTTGAAGTCTTGTTTTTCATGACCCATCCACTTCATAGTATAACTACACTCTGACTAGAGCCTCTGCATGCATTGACAGATCCAACGATCCTAGGAATCTAGAATCAATGAATTTGATTTCATTGGTCCTCTAACCTACAAATTGGTTATCTCCTGTCATTGTAACTATTCATGAGATGGTTAAGTGGGACCCACATGATCCACAACTAAGATTGCATCTCACTTGAATGTTGATTTATGGTCTATATTTCTCCTTGGATGTCTTTCATTAGAGTACCTATGTTGCAGGTAATGCAATCTACTCCGACCAGAGCCTCTCCGATTAATGGTGGATATTTGCTCGCTACCCATATCTACTACTTATATTTGATATGATGTCATAACCATCTCCACATCCAACTCAAGCCCACTTTCTCTTCGCACAATCAAAATCCAACACACATCATCCTTTGGGATACTTTGGCTGCCATACTAGCATCCTAATGTCACCCTAACTACCAAGTTGTCATAACACATCATCACTACCTCCATCCCTTCTTCGTATACCTTGCGGACTTGGCGCTTGACAAATGGCACTATTCTTGCTGCTTTCATGTCTATGAAATTACAGTTGATGTGGTTCACTTGAGCTGGTTCACTATCATTCTCGAAGTCCCTCATCATCATAGTACCTTTTCTCATAGGTCACTCTGATCATTGCTTCACCTATGCATAGCAGATATCTTCTAGCTAATCCTAATCAATAGCTATCGTTAGCTCTCACAGTTCTTCCCTTTGGAGTCTCATTGTTTCCTTTCTCTCTGATTTATAGTCCAGATTCTCTCTCACTACAACTTTGATAGAACCAACAACTCTTTTTGAATTAGATCTTCTTCCATCAGAGTCCCAATCCATCCTTTCACTTAAGCACTTTGATGCCTTTTCATCCGATCAATGACTCATATTTGTTCACTATGCTGAATCAATGGCTGTGATTTCATCCAATATTCCAATATTGATATGTTGTACGATGTGATGACATGGATTTCCATACTATTTCAATATCTTACATGACGATTTACATGGATTCTATGTGTATCTGAAATGGAAGTTGGTGTAGTGTTGACGTGGTATCTCACCTCATGCTGACGTTATTACAAATTCTATCCTTGTTCATAACTCTGAGATGGATCTCTGATTGCACATGGCCCAATATACTTATGACATGTGGTCCAGACATTCCATTACATGTGGTTTTTTCATGGATCGATCCATTAGAGGTCTATCGACCACTTCCATATGACCTCGGACTACAACCAAGTGATTATATCATCAGACTGCTTATGGTCAGAGTGTCTCAAAATGGCATGAGATAAACACTCCAAAAACTTGAACTATGATGGAAGCACACCACTCTGAATAGTTTTGCACCACCAATATATTTTTATAATTTAATCATCGTCATCGATTTAGATAAGGGATTTCTTTCTTTCATTCACACTTCATAAAATCACATTTTCATTAAAAACCCTTTGAAATCGAATCTTCTTGTGCATGTGGGATAATTTGGAGATCATTATTTACTTAATCTTGGTTAATCGATACCTCTCTTGCTAAGCTCATTGTTTCTCATTCCTTTAAAACTTTCCTGATCTTACTCTACACCATCTAGCTTTAGCAAACTGTAGTTATTCTTCCATAATACATTTCCTCGATTTTGTTCCTTTGTTTTAGTAGGTTTGTCTCATTTTCCATTTCTCTTCATGCCTGTGAATCCCGAATTCCTATGCATCCTGGATTTATTCTAGTTGTCTTATTCTTTCACAGTCATTTCAACTTTAGGGTAAACACACAACTCTTGTAGAAAATCAACAATGCATACTCATCAACGCATAGGGGAATTATTTTCTTCCTCTATCTATCTGATTTGATCCTTGGACATGTTATCATAGTCTACATTTGACATCAATGACAACAACATTTCGAACAAACTCCCCCTTTTTCATTGATGGAAACAAAATATGGAACTAAACCCGTCTAGTCTATGCAACTATTCTCCATTTTCTGCAAATATCCCCCTTTTTCTGTACTCTCCCCCTTTGACATCAATGGAAAAGGAATATTGTATTATGAAATGTCTTCACTGCATCCAGTAATATTCTTGTCTTTCTAATGCTCCCTCTGATCTTTTTCCCTTCTCTCTTTCTGTATCTCCCCCTGAGTTAATGCTCTCCCTTACATTGTATTCTTCACTCTTTGCTCTGCAAAAAAAACCTTGTTATCCGCAACTCCCCTTGATCTTTTTCTTCTTTATGAATCATGTCCTATTTATTTGTCTATAGGCTCCTTTTTTTCACAAATATCCTCTTGATATAATGATTCACTCCACACATTCAACCACAAAGGTTGGAATACATGACCAAAGAGTCATAACCAATTTTACTGGATGCAGTGAAGACAATTCAGAATACAATATTGGCCTATATTAGATAGAGTCATGTGACCAATTTTTTGTATTTCTAAATGAATTCATCATTCAATCCTTGGACCGCACACCCATTAAATAGAGTAGGGGCCCCTAACCGACCTTTGAATTTCATGGTCGACATTCAATTATAAGGCGGTTGGTTTCTTAACCAAACCTGCACATATGGCTTGTCGGTTAAGTTGTTGTAATATTATATGGTGGGTCGAAGGCTTAAGCCCTTCCGACCACCACATATTCACACATTTTGTTATTTGTGATACTATATATAATATATATAGTTCAAACCCGCCTGAATATTTGGGTTATCCATTTTATATAGTTATAACCATATGGATATATATATCATAACTTCGACGCGAATTTTGAAACATTGTTATATGGTTATATAACCATATACCATATGGTTATATGAATTGATCCCTGGTTATATGGGTTATATGGTATATATCAATACCAAGAGCTAAGGTTCAAGGGCTTAAGCCCTTGGCCCTTTGGCCACCAATTTGAACTTTATACAAACTTAAAACATTTCGACAATATGTAATGTTAAGTAACATTGTGAGGGCGCAATGGTAGTGGAGAATTTTCTAAAGATTTGGGAGGCTATGGAGGTCATGGGTTTGACCCCCATCGACTCCATAACTTTTACACAACTCTATCTAATATAGGCCAATGATGGGTCTCCATGTGGCGACCTATCATTGGCTCAACCCTGCCACATGTCACAATATGACTAGACCACTTGTACGACACTTTTCATTCTGTGATTGAATTTCTTGGAGTTATGATATTCCTAGTGTGATTCTAGTAACTATGTTCCACGTGTCACCCTTGAAGTGGTGACACATGTCACCTTTTTTCACTTTGACCTTTGACTTTGCCTATTTGACCCGAACTTTGACTACTCATAACTTTTGCAAACGAACTTAGTTTGAGGTGAAGTTTGCATCATTGGAAATTTATCTCCAAGATCTATGCATTAATGGAATTTTTGAGATGATTTGAAACACTTTTAATTTTGAGCATTTTTTAGCATTCCTGGATCGTCTTGGATCAGGTACAGACCTTCCAGATGAAGGAACATGTTGATTAAGTCTTGCAGAATGACGAACAAAGGAGTGAGAAGAAGTTATCTTGACCTCCACTAACCAACCTTATCTAGTGCAAGTAGCCATGCTTCGCAGGGCACCCTCCAATAGTATTGAAAAGTGTGATATGAAATCTACCCCAAGTACCACGGGAAACCCCCCACAGTCACCTCTGAGATCCCTAGGAAAAGAAACTAATGTCACTAAATCCCAGTTAGTGTCTAGGGCATATAGTAGATAGTCGGGACTGGACGTATGGATAAGGTAACTAAGCTCGAAGATCTTCTAGAATATTGTTTACAAAAGGGTCGGTGTCACTTCAAAAAATATCAAACTAGGTACATAGCTTCTAAAGGATTGTCGTTAAGAGGGCTAGTGTCATTTCAGGAAAAAATCAACAATCAAGTTATTTTGTCTTTTTTGTTACTAAAAAGAAACAAAAATGCAACTATGATGTAATTTTTTCCTTTTCATTTTATGAACACAAGAAATAAGGAAAAAAAAAAAGTCTACAATTACTGGGACACATAAATCAACCAGAAACTAGGCTCGACCACACAAGACTGAATTTTCAACCCACTTAAAGAACCTTACAATAAAAAGACTAACCCAAATGAAAATAAAGAACTTTTAGCATGATTTCCAAGTTTTCAGAGACTTAAAACAACAATCAAAGACAAAAACAAGCAAAAACGGCTCAGAACAGACTAAACATCCAACTTAGATCTTGTCGACACTAAGAGAAAGGCCCAAAAACCAAGTTATCAAAAGGATATGTGACTCTGTACATAGTGAATAACTTACATAAACTAAGGAAAATCACATATATATGTTAGTCAAGCATAGAAAAAGCATGTATGGCTTAGAAATAATCAAGGAAAGAGATTGCAACCCCAAAAGAGAAGCTTCAAGAAACTTGAGAAAAATTTCTAAGATGACAAATGCTTTGAAAGAAATCCCATAAAACAAAAAAATTACAGAAGTTAGGACAACAAAGATCCCTTAAAAACTAACCCAAACTAGGAGAAAAGATCCCCAATATGGTCGCCAATTCTGTTACAATATTTTTACCCTATGACCTTGGTTCTATGTCATAATAGAGCATGACTATATCTAAAAGACAAACCCTACCCTCACACATACAAGCTTACAATACAATAACTACTTGGAAGAGAAAATAAAAGACCTCACACCTTGTATCCAAATGTTCGATGTACTTCCTCACTCTTAACCTTTGATTTTCTCTTGATCTCTCCCTGTGCCAACCTGCGAAAGGAGATCAAGTCTATACTACAGCAAGGTAGTTATGAAATCAAGTTATACATGTAATGTGGAAATTCAAATATGTAAAGAAATTTAACATATGTAAATAGATTGAACAAAATTGCACATATATGGAGGGAAATAAAAATATTTTATTGAACAATATAAGTAGATAGTTACAACCTAATTCTAATTGTTGGCACTACCTCGAAGCCAACCGCCCGGGTTTCTCCACTGGACCCTTCAAGCATCAGCTCAACAAAGTGATCCTTCCTTGAATGACCCAGAAGGGATAGGAACATGCCCTATGTGTTAGGATATTTAGACACCTAGGAGTTAGTTAAGATCTACTTGGTCTAATGTGTTGTTAGGTAAAAGTGTGTTTCTTAGTTTGTTTATTTAGTATGCATTAGTATGCATTTGTAGTTAGGAAATCTGACGGTCACGATATGTTCTGGACATAGAGTGATCTGACGGTTCATATTATCCTCGATCTTAATGGCCATTGATATGTGGCTTAACACCCAATTGGTCAATGATATCTATTTAAAGAGCGTGGAGGGTCATTTTTCGATGATCGATTGTGAGAAATTCTCTTGTAAAATCTCTATGTAATCTTTTTCTTTTGCATTAATAAACTGCTCCAAGTGGTCGTGTTGGTTGGGGTTGTGGATATTTCCCCGTAGGGGTTTTACCATGTCAAAACATTGGTGTGTTGATATTTGATCTGGTTGTGTGAGTGGTTACTAAAGGTTTTTGTCCTCTATTGGAATACATGTGTTGTCAAACATAGTATTAGATCTTGTTTGAAGACATGTTCCTATTGTAGATTGAGTTCATGAAGCCGAGTTTTATCATTTCCATTTTCTTCCATTTCCATACATTTATGGGCTATGAGGACTGTTCCATTGCATCCGAAGCATTTGTTTCAGTCATCAACAATTTTCTTTTCAGTCGAAAAGGTTTCCAATTGCCCAAGATATGGCCATTTCAGTCAGATACGGAGGTATAAAGTCTGAATACACATTTTTAAAATTTTTCCAGAGTAGTATTTTGGTTTTATATTATTTGTTTTCAGGTTGCTACTATTTTAGATTTGCGTATGCTCTTTTCCCCACACCCTGTTCGATCTTGAAAAATCAGAAACAGATAGGAAAAAATGCATCTTCCGGGTAAACTAACCAAGATCTAACCCTTATTGTCATTGAGAAGTGAATTTTTTTTCTTGTGTGAAAAGGGTTTTTTCTTAGCATGCTCTCCAACTCCAACAATAACAACAACAACAATCCTCTTCCAAAACAATACAATATGTTTTGCTAGCCCATTTGGTTAAAATTTGACTTCTTAAGTAAGAGGTCTTGAGTTCAAGTCTCTCTTTTTGTTACTTTTTTTGAAAAAGTTCATGCTCAAATTGCAAAGTGTATTTCACTTCAAGTATAAAAGTGAATCACTATAAGTAGCTTTCATATTTTATTTTAGAGTTATTTATTTTGCATGCAACTTTTCTTTTATAAAGTAACTTCATTGTAAAAGTGATCCCCACCTCTCTTTATAAAAGTAGGTCACTTCATAAAGCAACTTACACCACCCCGTGGTCCTTTGGTTACCATTTATTCCTTTTTAAAAAGGGCATAACTTTCACATCCGAAGTCCATTTTTAGTGTCATTTTTTTTAAACCGCATAAATTTTCAAGATCTTTCCACTCAGATCATCAGTTTCAGTTTTTAAATCCATTTTATATACATATTTAATATGGATTCTACAACTAATCTCTTGCTTACCAACACCAATTACTTCCAATGGAAATACCATATGGAGGATTTATTAAGAGGTAAAGGCTTCTACCGGATTACCTTGGGAAAGGAAACAACACCCACTTATGCTGAAAAGAAAGTAAAATGGAATAATATGAATAATAAAACATGTGGATTAATTGGAATGTCCATCTCTCCTGATTTAAGGTTCCACCTTCAATCAATTGATAAACCTAAATAAGCTTGGGAAAATATTGAATTTGTGTTTGGTAAACACGATATTATTTGAGCACAACAATTAGAAAATCAAGTACTGACCTTAAGTCCAAATGATTTTTCCTGCATTGAAGACTATCTATCTAAGTTTAAAACACTCAAAATTTTATGTGAAGAACATAAGATAAAGATAGAAGAAGATCGTTGCATCTATCTTATTCTTTCTAAGCTAGGTAGTGCATATTTTGTGTTTGTATCTACCTTTTATGCCATGCAAGAGGCTCTAGGGACAACTTATCAAAAACCCAGTCTTGAGAACTTTTGTGATGCTTTGAGTAGAGAGAAAGATAAGCTTTTACAACTTGGAGTGATCAGCACTGCAGGTACCTCCAACAAAGCCTTATTTGTCCATCAAAAAGATAAACCCAAGAATCCCAAGAAGCAACATCCTTGCCACAACAACAAGAAATATAAGGGTCCCAAGACCAGTCAGACAGCTTCCACTCCTAATGGTGACAAAGGATCAAAATATAAAAGTAAGAATACTGACAGACATTTCAACTTTTGTGATAAATATAGTCATGATGAGTCCAAATGTTTCAAGAAGATGGAAACTTTAGAAGCAACAATGAAGAAGCACAACATCAACATTGATTCTACTTCTTCTTCTTCTCATGGACATGCACTTTCTACTTCTGGTTTCTCCTTCAATGCAACTTCTACTTCTTCTTCTGATGAGTGGCTTATTGATTTTGGATCATCTTATAATATGGATAAGGATAGAGACATATTTTTTGCGCTAAATGAATGTAACACCGAGAAAATATTTGTTGGTGATGATAGATCTCTTGGTGTTGAAGGATCTGGAACAGTTCAAGTAGAAAATGATCATTTCAATGATGTATTATGTGATCCAAGTATTTCTTGTAACCTTTTATTAGTATATCAATTCACTAATTCAAGTGAAGGTAAAAACATAGAGTTTTTACCTCACCAAGTTGTAATCAAGGATCTAAAATATCCTAAGCATGTTCTTGCAACTCGAAGTGCTGATGATATTACCAGGTTGTACAAGTTTGAAAACTTTGGCTCATCATCTTTTTCATCAGTTTTTGTTGCTCATAGCGATGACTTGAGAAAACTTTGTCATGAGTGGTTTGGTCATCTAAACTATCGCTCATTTCAACAACTATGTAATCAACAGATGGTGACTGGTCTTCCTCTTGTTTCATGCAGAGATGGTGTTTGTGTTGGTTGTGTTCTTGGAAAACATCATCGATATAGTTTCGACAAATTTGCCTCTTGGCATGCCTCAGGCCCTTTGCAGCTTGTTCACAATGATTTGTGTGGTCCACTTTCTTCTCCTTCCTTTTATGGGTGCAAGTATTTCTTAAATTTCATTGATGACTTTTCCAAACGTACTTGGATTTACTTCTTAAAGCTTAAGAGTGAATTTTTTGACAAGTTTTTTTCCTACAAGGCCCTTGTAAAAAAATAATTTGGACATCAAATTCAAAATTTAAGAATAGATAATGGAGGTGAATATGTGAACAATAATTTTACAAGTTATTGCACTGCACAAGGCATCCAAATGAAACACACTGTTCCATATACACCACAAAAAAATCGTGTTGCTGAGAGAAAGAGCCACGCATTAAAAGAAATGGCTAATTGTATGATCCAATATAAGGGATTAGGTCTAAAGTATTGGGTGAAAGAAATCAACTATGAAAATTACATAGTAAATCGCACTCCCACAAAGGCTCTTAAAAATATAACACCAGAAGAAGATTGGACTAAAATTAAACCAAATGTAAGTCACTTCCATGTATTTGGAATTATAGCATGGGCTCACATTCCTGATGAGAAAAGGAAAGCATTGCAACCTAAAAGTGAGAAGTGTATATTTGTTGGTTATTCTGAAAATGTCAAAGGTTATATACTTATTCAACCACATTGTAATGAAAATATTATTAGAAGAGATGTTAAATTTGATGAAAATATCTTGTCTTGTGATCCTAATTCGACGATTGTGCCTTCTTCGGCCCGTGAGGTATATTCGACGTTTATGCCTTCTTCTAGTACTATTCTGGTTTCTTCTTCAGATGATGACAGTGATTATGGAAATCCACCCTGCTTGCTCACCTTCCTCCATATGAGTCCCTTGAACCTGAACCAACACCAACTCCACAACTTCCTAGATGGGTTCATTCAACATGAGAAGCAGTTGGTGATCTTGTCGGTGATCCTTCATATCAATGTCCGACACATTAACAGTTCCAGCGAGCCTCTTCTCTTTTGGCTCAAGTTTTAGAAACTCATGATCCAGAGACATTTGCAGAATCTTTAGGTCATCCAGATTGGGATACAACAATGAATGAAGAGTGTCGTTATTTAATGAAAAATGATACTTGGTATCTTGTACCTCTTCCAAAAGGAAGAAAAATTGTGAGATGTAAATGGGTCTACAAAACTAAGTATGCATCAGATGGAAGTGTTGAAAGACACAAGGATCAATTAGTTGCCAAAGTATTTTTCCAAGTTGAAGGAATTGACTATAATGAAACCTTTGTCCTATAGCCAAAATGAATTCCATCCCCCTTGTTCTTGTCCTTGATTCCTCACATAATTGGGAGGTCCATCAGATGGATGTTAAATCTGCCTTCTTGCATGAAGATTTGCAAGAATAAATATACATGGAACAACCTCCTCTCTATGTCCAGAATTACTCTAGCCTTGTTTGTCACCTTAAGAAATCTCTTTATGGTCTTAATCAAGCTCCTCGAGCTTGGTATGACAAAATGGACAACTTTCATCTTATTGACACTGGATTCTCTAGATGCCATTTTGATCCTAATGTCTATACCAAGAAAGTAGGAAGCCATGTCATGATCCTTTTCCCTTATGTTGATGACCTTATCCTTATTGGTAATGACTCAAAAATTTTAAACCATGTGAACACTAGCCTTAAGAAGAAATTTGAAATGACAGACTTAGGTCTTTTGCACTATTTCCTTGACCTCCAAGTTTTGCAAACCAATGAAGGAATATTTCTTTCCCAGTCTAAGTATGCCTATGACCTTATTTGTCGCTTTCACATGGATGATTGTAAAATGGCCCATTCTCCCTTCCAGTCTAGAGTCAAGCTTACTGCCACCTGTACTTCTCCCGAAGTTGATGCCACCCTATACCGTCAGTTAGTTGGTAGCATGTTATACTTGAATCATACCCATCCTGATATTTCCTTTGTTGTTGTTATTGTTTCCCAGTATATGCAAACACCCCATGAAATCCATTTAAAAGTAGCTAAAAGGATACTTCACTATGTTCGTGGTACAATTCAGTTCATGATACATTACAGTTCAGGGGGGCTCCTTTATTGGTTGGTTTCACTTATTTAGACTGGGATGGCGACCCTGATGATCAGAATTATACTGCAAGTTATGTTTTTATCCTTGGTTTAGGACCTGTCACTTGGGCCTATAAGAAACAACAAGCTATTTCACTTTCTTAAGAAGAAGTAGAGTACCAAGCAATGGTAAATGCAAGTTAGGAAGCCTTGTGGCTTCGATAGATCCTTTCAGAGTTTCGATTCTAGCAGCAGCATCTGACTAGCCTTTGGTGTGACAATCAGAGTGCCATCAAGCTCGCCAAAGACCTAGTTCAGCATCAACGCAACAAGAACATCAAGCTACACATGCACTTCATTATAAATCTCATTCATGATCAAGTTATTAAAATTCCTTTTTTCCCTATAGAATATCAAGTTGCAAAACTTTTCACAAAGTCTCTTACAAAAGCGAAGTTTTCCAAACTTTGATCTATGTTAGGAGTTCAGGAAGTTGTCATTAAGGGGGGATAGGATCTTATGCCTCCTTCCTTCTCCTATTGTGTCACCTTTGTAAATCCTTCAATCCTATCCCAAGTTGTTCTTAAGGGGGGATGTTAGGATATTTAGACACTTCTGAGTTAGTTAAGATCTACTTGGTCTAATGTGTCGTTAGGTAAAAGTGTGTTTCTTAGTGTGTTTCTTTAGTATGCATTAGTATGCATTTGTAGTTAGGAAATCCGACGGTCACGATATGTTCCTGACATAGAGTGATCTGGCGGTTCATATTCTCCTCGATCTTAATGACCGTTGATTCATGGCTTAACACTTGATTGGTCCATGATCTCTATTTAAAGAGAATGGAGGGTCATTTTTCGATGATAGATTGTGAGAAAATCTCTTGCAAAATCTCTCTGTAATATTTTTCTTTTGCATTAATAAATTGATCCAAGTGGTTGCATTGGTTGGGGTGGTGGATGTTTTACCATAGGGGTTTTACCATGTCAAAACATCGGTGTGTTGATCTTTGATCTGGTTGTGTGAGTGATTCTTGAAGGTGTTCATCCTTTGTTGGAATACTTGTATTGTCGAACACTATGGTCATATATGAGAGATGAAGGAGTGTTGGAAAAGTAGGCTTCCAGATCATGGGATGTTACTCAGAGGTTCAGGGAATAGGGGAGCTTGCAAATCGTTAGCATAATCTTGCACCAAGGTTGTCTCTCCTCATCCATACCCCCATAAGTGATTATATACCATCCTAAATAGGTTGATATGGTTGTATTCGAATTTGTACAAGAAAATGGAAGTTTTGGAACGAGCCAAACCAGAAACCCCACCGAAAAATATGGAATATTTTTAGTTTTTCACAAAATTGAGGGTATATGTTGTTTGTACACTAGAAAATAGTGTATATACACAATTTTTACATGGGTGAATAGTGTATGGAAACAAAAGTGTTGTTTTTAGATGATTTTGATGATGGAGGATGGAATTTATGTTTGCAAGCTAGGGAATGGACTATGCCATCTCACAAATGCAATTTGGTGTGGAAATTTGTGGTATAACACCACTTAAGAGGGAAGTAGAGAAAAATATACAACTATTTCCCGACTCTCCCTTGCAAAATATAGGATTTCATAGAGAGTCCATAACTGAATTGGATGCAGTGATGAAATAATTGTTCTAAATTTTGGAGCATGGTGTAATTCGACCAAGTACCACACATTATGGGTCATATATCATCATACTACCCAAGATGTATGGGACTTGGAGAATGTGTATTGACTACAAATATTTGAATAAGATCATGCTAAAGAATAAATTCCCTTTTCCTGAAAGTCATGGATTAATAAATCACTACAACATGCTAAGTACATCACCAACTAGGATATCAAATCAAAATAACACCAAGTATGAGTAAAATAAGAAGACACATGGAGCACCACCTTCAATATGAGGCAAGGTCTATATGAATCATTGGTTATTTCTTTTGTTTTATCTAATGCACCAACTACATTTATGTGTTTTATGAGTGATGTATTGCATCCATTTCTAGATTCATTTGTAATAGTGTACTTGGATGATATTTTAAATTTTATGTCTACCTAGGAAGATCATATCTCACATCTCATGTAAGACCCTAAAAAATTATCAACTACTACAAAACCTTAAGAAGTGTGAAATTTTCCAACAATATTTTGTGTATTTGAGGTATGTGATTAGCGGGGGGAGCTCAATATTGATACTAGAAATATGGAAGCTATCATTTATTTGTGAACTCATATCAATTTCATTGAAGTTAGGAGATTTTGGGTGGAAACACAATACCTTTTTATATTTATAAAATCCTTTCCAACTGTGGATGCACCACTCCATGCTATAACAACCAACGATAAGATTTTCTAGTGGGAAAATAATCAACATAATAGCTTTCAAGAGATAAAATGAAAGATTAGTCAAGCTCTAGATCTTGGATTTCCCAATTTGTATAATCTCTTCAAAGTGGAGATAAATGTACAAGTGGATATGTTATGGGAGTAGTTTTATTTTAAGGACATAGGATAGTGTGCTATCATTTTGAAATGTCATGTGGTAGAGTCTTAAACTACCCTACACATGAAAAAGAAATATATGTTTTTCGTTTTAAGTTGTTAAGAACTAGAAGCATTATCGAATGGGAAAGGAAACCATCATTTCCAATGATCACCAGCCACTATAATATTTTTAGGCATAGAGTAAGATTTAGGGAACAAGACACTACAAGTGGATGATATTTTTACATCAATTTCATCTTATCATAAAATATAAGAAGGGATATACTAGTAATTTGGTATACATCCTTTTAAGGCCACCAACCCCCATGATTGTAGCTTTGGGTACTCTTATGCACATGAATCCTTTCACCCATGATGCATACACAGAGGAATACACATGATATGAGGACTTCAAGGAGGTATTTCAATATCCGCAGGGACAAGTTCATGTAGAAGAAGGTGATAGCAAGGTTGGCTAACATCTAGAGAGGCTCACACATCCAAACTAGTAGGGAATTTTGGTGTTGAGAAAAAAATGGCCAAGCTATAAACGTATGTATATTAGCCTAGAACACAAGAATGTGTAACTTGGTTTATTATAGGATGTGTACTTTTCTCTACATTTAAACCTAGTAATAGGAAGCAAGGTTTATGCCAACTCTTACCTATAATTATTGGACCATTGGAGAGCATTACCATGGATTTCCTAGGTGGGTT
Source organism: Picea glauca (assembly GCA_000966675.3). Taxonomy (NCBI): domain Eukaryota; kingdom Viridiplantae; phylum Streptophyta; class Pinopsida; order Pinales; family Pinaceae; genus Picea; species Picea glauca. The sequence goes on from JZKD02S1710973.1 coordinate 171,082, forward strand.
TCTCATAACCAAGAGGGACATGAATATCTATTTGTGGTAATGCAAATGTGTAGTAAGATGTGAATTCTCAATCCTTGTAAAAGGACCATCAAGGGATAGTATGTAGCAATCTTGTTATTTGGAAACATTTGGATGCACTTTGGGATACCAAGGAGCATCATCTTAGACAAAGAGACCATATTTCTTTGTGCTTTTTGGATTACACTTTAGGAGAATATGGACACTAAATTGAAGAGATCTACCACTTCACATCCACAAAAGTATGGTCCGAAAGAAGTAGTGAACATGACATTGGATCATCTTTTTAAGGGTTACAATTAGAAACAACAAAGGACCTAAGCATGAAAATTTGATTTATATTAGCACTCTTATATAACAATAGTTCAAAATTACACTAGTAAGTCTTGTTTTGAAACTTTATTTGGATATTTTCCACCTTCACCTCTATATGTTGTATATGGATAGCAAGGATGATTGAGGGAAAACACCATAGGTGAAGCATTGAAGGATAAAATATTCATTACCAAGATTATATAGATCCTTTTTCAAGTACCATAGACATTAAAGATAAGTACAAGACCTTGCATGATAGACACACAATAAAGAATACATTCAATGTAAGAGGCCAAGTCTGGTAGAATATGAAGAAACAAAGGTTATAGCATCATCATAAGAATAAATTACACATCTCAATATTGAGCACATAAGGAATTATACATCTCCCGAATATTGAGAGTGAGAGATATAAAAAAAAAAGGAAACATGATACATATATCATGTTTTCTAAATTTTTAGATTAAAAAAAAAGTAGACTATAACAATGCTAAAAATAAAGAATTATTGTTTAGAAGTTGAATTGTTACTTCCTATGAATGAACTAAAGCACCTTGATATTTGCTATTCTATCCATTGATATTGTAAAATAATGATTTGGGAAAAGATGCACAACTCACCCAACATTGTGGAAATGTTCCATTCGTATTACACGTAAGAAATTAAAGTGGGTTACGTGAAGAATTGTTCTAGCAATGGTTTGTGCAAAGTGAAATTGATAATATTGTTTTCTTTCTCAAAAATGCATTGAGAACTATGATCATACTAGAAAGGTTTGTCTTCATTGCAATGAGTGCAATGTGTTAAGTCATCCACTATAAGAGAAGGTGTGAATATCAAATCATTGCAAGATATATAGAAAGGTTCAAATGGTTGCATGTAAATATTTATTTCCCTTAACACACCATGAATTTGTGTCGAGAAGGTTTTTTTTGCTTGGTTATAAATATGATAGAATAACAAAAACAAAAATAGTTGGATAGGTTGAAATGTATGATATTAATAAGATTATGATATTGAAATCACTAAAATGGAACCATATTACCTAAAGGATTCTCTTTTAAAAAGACTCTATTTTTTCTCTTGTAATGGAGTCATTCAAAGGATCAATAAACATTGATGAGCCACTAGGTTGTGACAACATTTTTACCCATTTTGCACAATTTTCTTTAACAAATACATTGAGGCATGACGAGGGGCGTAAATATTGTTTCACTTACATGCAGAAATCTATAAGTCTATTGTTAAGATATAAGTTTTCAAAACATATGAAAATAAGATTAGTTATTGATGTGCAGTTCTAAGAAGCAATTGGAATTATTTTCAAAGGAAGCAATGTCAAAGGAAATATAATTGAGGAAGATATGATATGAAAGGAGCATATAAATGTTTCAGAATTCTCATTGGTCCAGATTTGTTGTAGCTCCTATTGGCAATTATTTTTGTGTCACGAAGTGATAATTGCTATGATTGAGCCAACTACATAGACATTGTCTCCTACTATGATGTCATATAGGGTAGTGTTTGGACCAAGTCAATATTGCATAGAATCCAAAAGTAATTTTTCAAGGGATGATCATGAACCATCTAATATGAAATATTGTACATCACTTCTTGCTTGTGTGGATTTGATATAAGCTCAAACCATGAAATGAAAACTTTGATGAAGAATATAAAAATGGTACATTCAGGTGATTAAGTTACCATTGAAGTTGAAAATTAGATTGTGTTGTTCATGCTTTTGAACAAGATCAACATGTGAAAACTTTCTTTGAGAAGGTGATCCTAATTTTTTAGATAAAGAAGGACCATACAAGCTAAGACATCACTCTCAAACATATCAATGGATCTTTGTGTGAAAATATCAATAAGAGTAGAAACATAGAGCACATTTTTTGTTCGAAACACGCTTGGATTTCTAATTATTAGCATAAAAAACAACGTGAGATAGAAACAAATATGAGAAAATTAAAATCCCAAGGACTTTCAAGAATATAGTATCAAAGAAAATGAAAAATGCACATGTCTGCCACACCTATAAGTGTTGATCTAGATATGTGGATTCTATCATTACAAAGAACACTGATATTTGACATATAATAGGAAGGCAAGGGACTTTGCTAAAAGTATCCACCTTAACATGAAAATACAATTTGGTTTGGGAAAAAAGATTTATCATTCATGCTATTCAAGTGGTGGTGAAATTGGTACTAAGAGGATATCTTGGTTCATTCTCTTTATTATTATTATTATTATTATTTATTTTTTTACAAAGGTACCGGATTTGTGTGGAAAAGAAAAGAAAAATGTATACCAAATGATTTAGTGTAAAATAATGAAGTTGATATTCTTATGTGTACGTGATTTCTATCAACTATATCTAACTCGGAAGTAGACATGCCAAAGGCACTACAAGTGGCAAGATGTTTTTTTTTATCAAGTATCCATGTTTTTAGAATAAACAATACAAAGAGAATATTGAACAAATAGAATATAAGAGGTTGGTACTAGAAGAGAGAGAGAAAAAAAAGTAGAGATATTTGTAAATGTGGCTAGTTGAAAAAATGTATTTAGTTGAACAAAGAATAGAAATGTTGTAATTCAAAATACCTAGTTTTGGATGTTAAATTAACATTATGGAGGGATTATCATGATAAAGTGTATCTGTAACACACCCACTATGGGAACTAATATTTTTCAGCTTTTTCCTTCTTTTCCCCGAGGAACAAAATCCTCGAATTCCTATGGGGCTTGATGCAGACCCTACCATCCCTTATCCTTACCCATATGATCGTTGGTTAAGACCACAAGCCTTACCATAGAGGTGCTTCTGGCTTTTGTGATTCAAGAATTCACGATGCATGTGTTCCCCTACTCTCTGGTCTCTCGAAATGCCAAAATCCGAAAGGAACCAATAGTTCATCACATCTAATAATGCCTCAGATTGAAACCTGGAATTCCACCTTTCGGAGTTTCATGTATCAGGTTTTCGTGGTAGAAGAGGATGAGGGGTTCATGCCTTTTTATTTTCCAGGTGCCGAAACAGCGAAAACCAAATCTACATGCGCTAAGCCATATCAGGATTTCACAAGTCGGGAATTTAGAACTGGCATGTACTAGAGACTTGCCTCTAGATATCCCAGGTGCCGAAATACCGAGACATCAAGACTTATCTGCGCTATTATCATTTCGGAGTTTCACAAGTTGGGGTTTCACGATATGCGCAGATAGGAGGTATTGCACTTAGGTTTCCTAGGAGCCAAAACTCCTAAGGTTGTATTCATCTCTAAGCTCATTTTGGGGTTTCACAAGTCGAGACTTCACGACTGGCGAGTACAAGGGAACTGACCCTTGGGTTTCTCGAGTGCCGAAACAACGAAACATCCAACTCTAGCCACGCTATGCCATTTCAGGGTTTCTCAAGTCAGGATTTCAGGATTGGAGAGTACAAGAGACTTGCCTTTAGATATCCCAGGTGTCGAAACACCGAAACACCATGTCTCATCCACACTATTATCATTTCGGGGTTTCACAAGTCAGGATTTTGGGAATGGTGATTACAAGAGATCTTACCCTTAGGTATCCTGGGTGCCAGAATACTGAAACACCATGTCTCATCCGTGCTATTATCACTTCGGGGTTTCACAAGTCGGGATTTTGGGACTAGAGATTACAAGAGATCTTACCCTTAGGTATCCCGGGTGCTAAAACACAGAAACATCAAGACTCTAATCACGCTACACTATTCTAGGGTTTCGCAAGTCGGGATTTTGCGTCTGGCAAATACAAGGAAACTGACCCTTGGGTTTCCCAGGTGTCGAAACACCGAAACATCAAACTCTATACACGCTATGAGATTTCAGGGTTTCGTAAGTTGGGATTTCATGACTGGAGAGTACAAGATATTTTCCTTTAGATATCCCAGGTGTTGAAACACCAAAACACCATGTCTCATCCGTGCTGTTATCATTTCGAGGTTTCGCAAGTTGGGATTTTGGGGCTGGAAATTACAAGAGATCTTACCCTTAGGTATCCCAGGTGCTGAAACACCGAAACATCAAGACTCTAATCACGCTACACTATTCTGGGGTTTCGCAAGTTGGGATTTCGCGTCTGGAAAATACAAGGAAACTGACCCTTGGGTTTCCCGGGTGCCGAAACACCGAAACATCCAACTCTAGACACGCTATGCCATTTCGGGGTTTCGTAAGTTGGGATTTTGAGACTGGTGAGTACAAAAGACTTGCCTTTAGATATCTTAGGTGCCAAAACACCGAAACATCAAGACTCTGAGGGAACCATTCTTTCTAGTGCAAGGTCTCAAAACTTAGGCCATAAAATCCTTCAATGGATTCTTGGGTAATTATCACCAGGCTTGGGGACATGACTGAAAGGCCTTCTTAACTTATCAAGTTATGAACTCTATGATAGGGGCAAGGTAAACTTAGATATTTACATAAACAATAGTCCTTTCAAGGAATTCACTCTGGCTTTAGAATTAGTGAGGGAACTTTCCCAAAAGGGGGTGCCTTCGGGGAAATCCAACCAAGACGTCACATGAGTCAAGTAAATGGGAGAGATCTCCCGAAAACAAACCTAGAATCTGAACTTTTTCAATGTATATATATATATATATATATACCGAATATGACAATACAAGTATAAGCATGCATCTACCCTTTCCGATCAAACACACCAGGCAAGCACTTCTATACAGAAACCATTCATGAGTGTACAACCATGAGCATGCATTCTAGAAACATTCAATTTGAAATACAAGACATATATATACTTATCAGAAAACACCAGGTGTAATGCAACTCCTGAGAGGGGTGCTCGCTTCCACCTAACCGTAGGCTCAGCAAATCCAAAATGGATTTACCACTAGCCACCCCCGAGATAGACCACGATGTTTTGAGACTCAGTCTCTTACTTCCCACTCATCGTAAGTCCAGAATGAAGGTTACTCTCCTTCTCCTCTTCTCATGACTCCCTGTATTTCCTAGAGTTCCTCTGGTTCTCCTTCCGCGATTCTTGTCGTGTGTGTGTGTGTGTGTGTGTGTGTGTGTGTGTGTGTGTGCCTGTATGCTCTTCTCCCCCCCCCTTCCACACTTATGTTCCTCCTACAAGGTTGTGTGTGGCATGAAATTCCTTGTCCGATGGTCAGGTCTAAGAGCTTCTATGGATGGGCAGTTCACCCCATCCCCTCATTTACTCTTGAGGATCCTCCCCACCTACCATCCGGGTGGGTAATTCATTTCGGGGTTTGAGAGTAAGCTTTGGTTTTCCCAAGCACATACAAACCAGTACGGTTTTGGTTCGGTGGAAGTTAACGCAACCACTCTCGACCCCTTCCACCACCTCTCATCAGCCATCGTGGTCTCTTTTCAGCACATCCCCCTCTCAGCAATCATGTAAAATATATTCATACAACATTTACATTCCTCAGACCTTTTATACTAAGGTCTGTTAAATCAAACATTCACAATATTTGAGTTTGCCATAGTTCTTGGCTATTATAGTTATTTTTACAGACTGGGGGAAACAAGGTGTTACAATTCTCTCCTCCTTTTAAAGGAACATCGTCCTCGATGTTCTATCTATCAATAGAATGTGTAGGTATAGAAGTAAAGAAAATTGGATATGCCCATTTCATGGCATCTTCCATTTCCCATGTAGCCTCATCTGGCCAAAAATGTTTCCACTGCACCTTGACCTGTGCAATGGTTCGGTTCCTGAGAGGGGTTTCCTTTCTATCCAGTATGCATTGAGGTTTTGGTAGGAATTCTCCCTCTGGTTCCACCTAGATCACAAACCAGTCAATTATATGATTAGAATCATGTACATACTTCTTCAATAATGAAACATGGAAAACATTATGTGCTTTTACTGTGGGAGGAAGTGGTAGCCTATAGACTATAGGTCCCACTCTATATAGAACTTCAAAGGGTCCACAATATCGAGGTGCCAACTTGGCACATGATCCCATCTTCAAGGAACTCTTCCTGGGCCTAACTCTGAGGTATACATGGTCTCCCGCCTTGAACTCTCTTGGAATTCTCTTTTGGTCGGTGTAACTTTTCTGTCGGTTCTGAGCGAATTTTAGATTTTGTTTTATCTGAATCACTTGTTGTTCCATTTATTTCAACATATTAGGTCCAACCGTAACTCTGTTTATGGGATTACTCCAAATGACTAGATTATTTCACGACCTACAGTAGAGGACTTCGAAAGGGCTCATCTTCAGGGATTCCTGGTAGTCATTGTTGTAAGCAAATTCCACCAGTGGCAGGAAATCTTCCTATTTGTTGGGTTGATGCATTACGTGCATCCTAAGCATGTCTTCTAATATTTGGTTCATCCTTTCTGTATGTCCATCAGTTTGAGGGTGATAGGCTGTGTTAAATAGTAACTTGGTCTCCAAACCAACCATCAGTGATTTCCAAAAGTTGGAAGTAAATTTCATGTCTCTGTCAGACACGATCTCTTTCGGCATACCATGCAATCTGAATATCTCCTTCATGAATATGTTGGCAATGTCTATTGCCCTACAAGTCAACTTGACGGGGATAAAATGAGCGGACTTGCTCAATTTATCCACCACTACCATGATGGCGTCATTCTGTTTGGTCGAGGTTGGTAATCCGATGATGAAATCCATAGAGATGGTTTCCCATTTCCATTCCAGAATTGGTAGAGGTTGTAATAATCTTTTGGCAGCCAACCCATTTTTTTTTATTGCTCTCAAAAGCTGCCTACACCCGTTGTTGTATTACGACAAATCATTGTCGCATTGTTCTTTTAGACATTCGTCTCATTATTCGCGACAATTACGATTCAATTTTGTTTCAGTTTTCACAACTGCAAGTGTGAAAACACTTCTTTCGTTGCTTAGATTGTCATCGTTTTTGGTTAATTTGCTGAAAGATGCTTGATCACTGGTTTATCACATGACCGCTAAAGGTTGTCTCGAACTTATGTTCTTGAGCATTATCTTACCTTGATTGCGCATTTGGATATATTTGATTGTTAAACCTTTGGGCATAAAAGTTATTGGTCTTGTTTTGTTCTTATGAAAATTATAATGGATTTGGTCATATTGTTTTTATCCTTGGATTTGGACTTTCACTCGATTATTATACGAAGAAATTTTGATTGCATGGCTCAAAAGATTGGAATACAAACATATACAATGTGCATCAAATACATGGACAAGTTTATAAGGCATGATAGAAATGGTTCAAGGTGCATGAATTAATCATATTCGACTTTACAAATCGATACTTGACATACTATGTTTGCAAAGTTGGATTATACGTTGAATGTTTCATAAGTCTCGAGCTATGTAA
>JZKD02S1710973.1:187968-199908 GCA_000966675.3 Picea glauca
ACGTGAATTTTGTCCCCTTCTTCTGGAGGGTAGTGATTGGACTCCCAATCTTGGAAAATCCTTTTATAAATATCCTATAGTATCTTGCCAAGCCCATAAAGGATCTGATATCCGAAACATCCTTTGGGGTAGGCCATTCCATGATAGACCTGATCTTATCAAGGTCTACTGCTACCCCTTCTTCATATAGGACATGGACCAAGTAATGTATTTGCTTCTGGAAAGTCACACTTGCTAAATTTGGCATAGATTTGATGTTCTCTTAGCACTTGAAGCACCAACCTAAGGTGTTCCTCATGTTCTTCTCTATTCTTGGAGTAAACTAATATGTTTTCAATAAAAACCAACACAAATTTGTCTAGGAATTTGTTGAGCACATTGTTCATCAAGCACATAAAGGTGGTAGGGGCATTGGTCAATCTGAATGGTACTACCACAAACTCGTAGTGACCATATCTTGTCTTGAAGGTAGTTTTGTGGATGTCTTCGTCGTTGATTCGGACTTGGTGGTATCCATATCTCAAGTCAATTTTCGAGAAGATAGAGGCACCTCCCAATTGATCGAACAAGTCATTGATCCTAGGTAAGGGGTACTTGTTCTTTATGGTTACCTTATTGAGTTGTCTATAATATATACACAGTCGGAGGGTACCATCTTTATTTTTTAAAAACAACATTGGTGCTCTCCATGGAGACACACTGGGAGAGATATATCCTCTGTCCATCATTTCTTTCAGTTGTAATTTAAGTTCAACTAGCTCAGGTGTGCTCATCCTGTAGGGTATCCTAGACACTGGCACCGCTCCTGGTGCAAGTTCTATTGAGAAGTCGATGTCCCTTCTCGGAGGTAAACTTGGTACCTCTTTCGAAAATAAATCTCTGTATTCTCTCAATGTGGGGTGGTCTTTGAGGCTTGGTTTGTCACCTTCAATTATTTTCAACATCTGTATTGCATATAGTGGACATCCTTTTCTACAATACTTTCTCATTTGAGGAGTTGATATTTGTCTCACCAAGACAGTTTTTTGGATCCCTTGAAGGGTTATCCTCCTTCCTTCTTCACTTACGCATTCCAAGATTTTATGGCAACGGTCCAGATTGGCTTTATGGGTGGCTAGCCAATCCATACAAATCAACACATCATACGATCCCAGGGGTAATATGTTAAGGGTTGCTTGGGCGGGGAATTCACCCATAATAAATTGGCAGGCTGGTATGACCTCTGCTACCCTTATTTTAGTGCTAGTGGCTAATTGTACCAACCATGGCTTGGCATTTTTATGTGGCTATAGTTTACATGTATCAACAGCCTTAGGGCCTATATAAGACAAATTTGAACTAGGGTCAATCAAAATAGATACTAGATGGTTGGTGATCATACCTTTGATTTCCACCATTGAAGCTTGGTGGTCATATTGGTTATTATCCAAGGTTGCATAAATTTGCGGCACGCTCCTGGCCACGTCATTGACGGTGGTAGCTTCTTAAACGTTGTAAATTCTTTGGTTGTTATGTTTTTAGTGTGGGCAGTCCCTTAGTAGATGTTCTTCTCCACAACCCCAACATTTCAAAGGTTCTCTCTTTGGGTTATTAGTCTTTACTGGGGAAGATCCAGAAAGTTTATTTCCACTCATGGAGGGAAATTTTTGTTAGTGTACACTTCGAGCTGGGAAGCTCAACCTTGAGTTATTTTTATAGTCCTTAAATCTTGGGGATTTAAACCCCCTTTTCTAGAATCCCGAACTATTCTTCTACTTCCAGCCTTCACGAGGTTTTGTTCAGTGCCTAAGTTGTTCATAACAATATCTTGCCTTGCAGATAGTATCTTCTAGGGTATTTGGTTCATCAAATTCAATCTTGTTCTGATAGTCCTTAGGTAGTCCACTGATGAATCATTGCACCTTTTCCTTTTTTTCTTTTATGTAGGGTACATACCTTAGCAACTCGAGGAATCTGCTGACATATTCCTCTATGGTGAGTTTCCCTATCTTGAGATCATAGAATTCTTTAGTCTTTTCATCGAAATAATTTTTCGACAGATACTTCTTCCTGAAGTATTTCTCAAACCGTTCCCAAGACAGGTCTTTTTCATGAATCCCTTTTACATTATTAAGGTATTCCCACCAAATGGAATCATTTCCATTCAAGTTGAAGGTGGCTACTTGGGCCTTCAAATTTTCTGAGAAATCATGGACTCTGAAATACTTCTTTAGTCCAAGCAGCCAGGCCTCTGCTTCCTCTCTTTTCTTTATTTCACTGTTGAAGGAAGGTGGTTTGTCCTTCTTGAAATCTTCGAGATTATGACTCTTGGAAATTTTATGCTTCTTTCGTTTTCTTCGGGAATGAGAACTAGTTCTGCTGCTAGAAGATCCCTGTGAGTCACCATCTTCCTTTCCAGAAGAATCGTCCGACGCTTGTCCCTTATCTCTGCGGTGGACCTTTCTTGAGGTGCTCCTCTCAGTGTGGCCACTGACATGACCACATTTCTATGTCTCAACTTCATGTTGCAATTGCCTTTGTATGTCAGATAAGCTCTGCAGTAACACTGCATTAATTTCCATTTGCTTCTCTTACTATGTTATCATCCTTTCGTTGTCATCCTTCCATCTCTGTAATTCGACCATGAGGCTTCTCACAGTCTCAGCTAGATCTGGAGGGGTCCCTACCACCCTCCTTTCATTAGACTCTTCGTCCCTATTGTGGGAGCCCTCCCCCACTTCATGGTAAGTCACCATTCTATACGTCTGAAATTTCCGACGGTTGATCGTCCGATTGTGTGCAAAAGAAAAATGTTTGTTGTTAGCCAATGTTTATATACATTCATAACCCGTGCAGTATTCATATTTTTTACATGCATACTATTAGCGTTAGAATTCGCTCCTAGATTGCTTGCAGGAGCTGAGCTTGACACCCATCAGTTTCATGTCATGATTTATTTATAAAAGAGTGATCAAATGGAAGTGAACTCAGAATTATATCGTCTCAACTCCGAAACTAGTCCAAGCATGCATGGGCGAGTGAGGTCTTAGAGAAACTCCAAATAGTGAGTTGTAATAAGGGTGAGCAGGTGGAAGACATGTATGAGAAGAGTGCAGGGGACTATTATAAACAACAGGTTTCTAATAGACTATGAGAGAAAGTAGCAAAAGGCAAGATCATCTTATACCCAAATGCAGGAAACCAGAGAAAACAATCATGCAAAAACAAATCATTTATCATAACATAGCTATGCTAATTCATGCAAAGCATTCGATCATGAACTCTCTGGCATGAGACAAAACACGGATGGAAAAGGAAAATTGTTTGTCATAAAACAAGAAATCTCAAACATAGATGCATAACCCAGAAACCAGAATGGTTGTTAAAACTTTACAGTCGGGAGCTTCTCTCTACCATCGATCCATACAAAAATGGCAAAAACGCCTACATATACTCAAAACAACAACAACAACAAAATCGAGACGTTGCATTGAAAGCTTTACGTCTACATGGATTCTGACAATCTGCAGCTGCAATCTTTGAATGGTCGTGCAACTTATGGAAGACGCGATCGATCTTCTGATAGTTTCATCGGCGAATCGACGTGCCTTGAATTCATTTCTGGACTTTCCCATTATGGCGGAGACGATGTCTAACCACCACCAACTGCCTCAATAACTGCTTCATGGGGATTAAGGACGACCCGGCCAGTGCAGCATTTTGGGACGCGGAAGACTCCTCGCACTGCCACCTGGAATAACTGAATGGATTGACGAATAGGCGTGGAGGCCAGCGCGAAGGATAGGGTGCATGACAGGAGTGATGGTGTCAAACCTATGAGGGCGTGAAAGAAGTGGCGAGGTGTGAGAAGGGCGACAGAGGAAGACATATGGTAGAAGACCACAGGTGAAGGGGGGCAGGAGATGAGATATGATGGGCTTGCTTTTAGCGAGAGACTGACATGGAGGGAAAGGAACACGTGGCAGGTGGTGAGTTGATGATGAGATGGGGAAATGAATACCCGTACTAAAGAGTGGAGAAGGACAGATGACACACGACAGTAGGGGAAAGGTGGCTCTGAAAAATGACATAACGGGAGAAGGGTCCACGCTGGCTAAACATAGAGAAGCTGAGAAGGAGGGGATTGTCCAAGCGCCGTTGATCCGAGCGCGCTGATCTTGGCCGTCGGAAAGCTGGGCGCCTAATTCCAGACCCCCCCCCCTCTGCTTAAAGGTAGAAAGGCAGGGAGGGTCCAGAATTGCCTTTATTGTTGTTGATCCGGGCGCTCCAATCGGAACCGTTGAAGAGATGCGCCCCCAATTCTGGACACCCCCCCCTCCGCTTAAAGGTAGAAAGGCGGGGGGGGGGTCCGGAATCTCATATGCACCATTGATCCGGGTGCGCGAACCGCTGTCACTCGGACTTGCTTGTCGCTTACCATGGGCGCATTAGCATTCAAAACTTTGGATAAGTGGGTTTTTAACCCATATTTTCACCTTTTACCCCATTACCAGAAATATCGCTAACATTTGGCTCCATGGGGGATAGAATCGTCCCTGTGATGCTCTAAGAACTCTTTTGCAGATTCATTGCCTTTTCTTGTTGGGCTATGGAGTCATTTATTAGGCCAAAAACAAAAAAGAAACAATATTTACAAAACAAAACATAAAGAGCCGACTGTGGCTCACAGAAAACATTTTTTTTAAGAAATGCCCATTTACTGGGCTGCTAAAAGCTTCTTTGCCTTCCAGATCTTGCAACCTGTAAGTGTTATTTGAAAATACTTCAAGGATCTTGAAAGGCCCAAACCAGAGGGCATCAAATTTACTGTGTTTTCCCTTTTCCTGCCTGGGTACATCCCATTTTAGCACCAGATCACCCTACTCAAATTCTTTCTTTTTGCTCTTCCTATCAAAAGCCTACTTGATCTTCTGTTGATGATTGTAGGCCCTATTCATGACCCGTTCTTTGATCTGATGCACTTCCACCATCTGATGAATCCTTCTGATCACATGATTGGGTTCTCCTTCAAGGACCTGGAGGAAATTTTACACAGATAAGGCGAGCTGAGTGGGGAAAACGACCTCTATTCCATAAACAAGTTGGAAAGGAGAGATGCCCAGGGATTTCTTGGTTGTCACCCGATCAGCCCAGAGAGAAAATTTGAGCTTTGAGTCCCAATCCCTTTTATTGTCCTCCAGTAGCTTCTTAATGAGCTTGATCAGACTTTTATTGGAGGACTCTGCCAGTCCGTTTCCTTGAGGATAATAGGGAGTAGAGTGAAGCAGTGAAATCTTGAACTGTTCACAGAACTTGACCAGAGGCTCAGACCAAAATGGGGAGGCATTGTCGGTGACGATTTTGCTAGGGCAGCCAAACCTAGCTATGATATCTTCCAGGAAGCTGATAATTACTTTGTGAGAAATGCTTCTGGTAGGCACAGCTTCTATCCATTTGGTGAAATAGTCGGTTGCAGTCGGAATCCATCTGTGTTGGCCACTTGAGGGAGGATGAATTTCTCCGATAAAGTCCAACCCCCACTGCTGAAAGGGTGTTGAAACTACTATAGGATTTAGTGGCAAGGATTTGAGTTGTTGCTTTCCCAAGAACGTCTGGAATTTGATGCACACTCTGATTTCTTTGCAGACATCAGGAAACAAGGTGGGCCAATAATACCCAACTTGGAGGATCTTATGAGATGTGGTCTTCCAAAAATGATGACCTCCACAGAGACTGCTATGGAAATAGAACATAACCTTCTGGCCTTGCTGCTGGTCCAGACACCTTAGTAATACCCCTAGAGGATCTTTCCAATACAAGGCTTGGTCAATGAGGCAATACCTGACCGCTTTGAGCTTTAAGGCCCTGGCCTTACTTTTTCCCAATCCATCAGGGGGATTTAATTATTGCAGAAAGTACAAGATATCCTTGTACCAGGGGCATGATGCTAGTGATAGGGCACCCTGGAACTTCTTGTTGGATGGCTCAACTTGCTCATTGATGAAGTTAATTCCCAAAGCCTTGCAGTTGGATTCATCCAACAGCTTGGCCAAACCCTGCCCCTTTATCAACTTGGTGGGTTTAATATCCAGATCAAATTCTAGGATATTGGTGATCCATTTTCCTCTCCTCCCGTCTATGTCAGGCTGTATAAGAATGTCCTTCACAAGGGTTGAAGGGACATATGCAGTGATTTTTGAGTGCAATACATAGACTCTGAAAGATTTAAGAGACTTCACCAAGGCATAGTCCTGCTTCTCCATGATCTTGTATCGGAGTTCTGCATCTCTCAATGCCTTGTTATAGAAAGCAATGGTTTTCTCTTGTCCTTGATCATTTTTCTGCAACAAAACTGCCGCTACTGTATCACAGGAAGCAAAAGAAAATATCAGAAAACCTTTGGAATAATCAGGACTGATTAGCACAGGTGCCTCAGTCAACTCCTTCTTTATTTGGACAAAAGATTCCCTGGGTTCAGAGGTCCATTTAGCTTCATTTCCCTTTCTAAGCATGGTCATGATGTGTTTTACCAATTCGGAAAAATTTGAGACAAATATCCTCAGAAAATTAATCTTCCCCAAAAATGCCTGAACCTCTTTCTTGGATCTGGGAAGTGACAGGGTCTGGATTGCTTCCACCCTGCTAGGATCGATTCTCACCCCCTCTGCTGACACTATATGGCCTAATATATTTCCCTCTTACATAGTAAACAACGATTTCTTGGGGTTTAAAGATAGGCCATACCTCCGACACTTCAGGAAAACCTTCTTCAAGTGGCAGCGGTGCTCTTTATCAGTCCTGGAGAAAACTGTTATGTCATCTAGGTAGATCACCACAAACTTATCCTTTTCCCCGATGAAGGTTATTTCCATGGCTCGCTGGAATGTGGCTCCTGCATTCATCAACCCAAACGGAATTTTGGCATACATGAATGTGCCCCAAGGAGTGGTGAAGGTTGTCTTTTCTCGGTCCTCAGGCATGACTGATATCTTATTGTATCCAGAGAAACCATCAATCATGGATATTTTGGATGCACCAGTGACCTTCTGCAATATATGCTCCATGTTGGGCAGGGGATAATTATCTTTTCTCGAGCTTCTGTTTAGGTTCCTGAAATCAACACAGAGTCTGATTTCCCTGCTTTTCTTTCTTACCGGGACCAAATTGGCTACCCACTTAGAATATCTCAAGGGGACAATGACTTGGGCGTCTAACAACTTCTTCACTTATTCCTCCATGACAGGTAGCAACATGGGATTTATCTGTCTCAGGTTCTTCTTGAACGGCTTAGCCCCTTATTTCAGTGGGATCTTATTCTCAATGACTAACGTGTCATATGTCTTGAGTTCCTCGTAGGTCCATGCAAACACATCAACAAACTCCTTCAGTAGCTCAGTATATTCGGTCCTCTTCTCCTCGATCAAACTCCTTAATAATTTGACAAAATTGGGCTCCTCTGGTGTGCCTATGTTGCACTTAGCTGTGTCAGCCTCGTCACTTGAAACTCTACCCTTTACTTCCACATCATTCCCATCGAACAACCTTTCTAATGGGATTAGTCCTTTCGGTATGTGATTGCTTGGTAGTTGGATAACCCGGTGATTAGTGATTTTATTTAAAAACACCTTAGGGTGGGGGTCCCCTTCCACGTCAGGATCTTCGTCAATGTGCAATGTAGAAAAATCATCAACAGATTGGAGAAATTTTTCGATTTCTAAATCATCCTCAAATACCTTCCAATGCTTGACATTGTCTGGTATAGAGGGTCTGTATTTTATTTCAATATTAGATCTGTCAGTGGGCAACACAGGAACTTCGAGAAAACTAGATGTGAAAGCTAAAAAGTCGGCTGGAGCATTTCCTTCCCTTGGAATGAAAGAGATGTTAAAAGCCAAGAAGAAATTATCAACTAGGTCCCATACCATGTTCCTATAATTCTTGAGTCGAGGATGCTTGGCCTGATAAACATTTTTGACCTGCTAGACAATTAGTTATGCATCTCCAAACACAATTATCTCCCTTATTCCCATCTCTTGTGTAGCCCTTATACCCAAAACAAGAGCTTCATACTCTGCCACATTGTTGGTGACTTCGAATTCCATCTTGTATGATAGGGATATGGTCTCTTGACAAGGGGACGCGAATACTACCCCGACACCTGCACCCATACTGGAGGAAGCTCCATCAAAGAACATTTTCCAAATAGAGGTGGTTAGAGGAGGCATCTCCTGATTGAGAATGGGATGCTTTCTGATCTGCAAAGGGGCCTTAGGAGTCTCAGTGACCTATAACAAACTAGACCCTAAGTCAATGTCAAGTGCAAAGATGGGGTGATTAGTGGGGTTCGCTTTGTCATTGACTATGTAGGCTAGCTGGGCTTCTCTGTACAATATCCTATGTTCCCCTCCAAATACTAGAATGGTGGCATATGTGAGATCCATCTGTAACGTCCCTCCAAGTCTCTTAATCCAAGATCTTGACAACAACATGCCAAACTTGGGGGGAACATCAACTACCACGATATCCATGACCATACTCTTCATGGGCAACTGAAACAAGGAAACTACCAGGTCTTTGATGACTCCCAAACACTGAACTCTTCTGGAGTCAAATGAATAGAGGTCATGATAGGCTCAGGTGACTTCTAGTCCTAGCTCTTCCATGACGGTTTTGGGCATGAGGTTGTGATAGGCCCCAGAATCCATTAAGCAGTTGTGCAACACTTTATCATGTATGTTCAGGGATGTGTAGAAAGGGGGGGATGAGTCATCTCTATATTATACCATGGGTCTTAGGACAACTGTTGGATTTTCATCTTGGAGTTTTATGAAGTCTATAGAAGGACATGAGGCTTCAGATTTCAAAAGTTCAGAGAAACGCTTTTTAAATTCTTCATGTCTAATTAGCTCGGTGAGGGCCACAGGGATTCTGATCTTTTGAATCTCATGCTCGAAGTTAAAAGAAGATGTAAGCTTCAAAATTTCTCTTATTTTAGGAATATGATGGTGGACAATGGGAGAGAGGGGTTGAGCCTTCTTACCTCTATGACTGTCTACTGCTTCATTGGCAGGCTTCTCTGTTCTAGCGGACGACTCAGGAACATCAGGTATTGTTGTCTTTTTGTCAGACCTCAGGTTATACCTGCCTCGGCCGCCACTAGTCTTGTCTCCCTTGCTCAATTCATTTAGCTGACTATTCATGAAAGACTCCTCATAAGCTACCTGAGTGAGATGAGGAAAAGGAGGAGTGTGTTATAGGCAGTGGATTTCAGGATCCAACTCGTCTGCTTCTCCTTCTTCTTCATCTAACACAAAATTGTTCTGAAAGGGAGCCTGAATTCTTTGGTCGTCCCTATCTCTTCCCTTCTCTTTGTGCATAGTTGGAGGAGAAAAATTATTTGGCCTTCTGAAACCCCCTTTATTCTCGGTGGTCTGAGGGCCATTATATGCTTGCCTCCTCTCCACCTTCAGTCTCTCCATCTCTTCATATAGAAACTTCATCACCTGGGTCAGCTCATTCACTTGAGTGTGGGGCAACGATGGGCCAGAAGTTGAGGCCTCAGACTTTCCCTTTCTTCTATCTGCATCGGCCTTATTCCTCAGTCTGTCGGCTGCTAATATGTTGGATTCCACCTCTATGGCCGCATCTTGCATGACTAATAAGGAGGTGGCTCTCCTCTCTCTCAATAAAAGGTAGAACGCAGGGTCGAATGCACCAGCATAGGAAATTTGGGCAGAGGCTTCTGAGGGATTTATCTCTGTAGGAATCTTGTTATACATTTTATTGAATCTTTTGGAGAAGTCTGAGACAGACTCTCCTTCCAATTTCTTCAGAGACCCAAACTCTGTCATGTAATACATGTAATCCTTCGTATCTCCCCATTGCCTCAGGAAAACACTGTCCAGGGCTTCTATTCCAGCAATAGATCTGGGGGCTAATCCTCTAAACCATTTCCTCACCTCACCATCCAGGCTCTGGACAAAGACTCTCATATAAACATCTTCATTTTCAATATTTAGGTTGTCTACATAACTATAGAAAGCAGCCAGATGCTCTTCTGTAGTTATTTCCCCTTCCCCGGTGAACTTAGGCATGTACTTCAAATAGTCTCCAGCAGGGAGAGTATTCATAGGATGGGGTAGGATTAAGGAGCATATCTAGCACCGACTATGGCATCCATTCTATTAGGAGGGGGATTAGCACCAGCCATAGGGATATTAGGTAGATGAGAACTTGGAAGAGAAGGATTTCATGAAGGGGCTACTGGGAACGAGTCTTAGAATGGAATGGGAAACAAGAGAGGGTTCAAGGAGAAGGCCAATGAGCTCAAGTTAGCAGGTGCTCGTCTTTGTGCAGGAGTGGGGAAATATTCTGTAGTTACGGGTCTACGCCAAGGAACAACTTCAGAGGAGAGGGGAGTGACAAGGATTTCTCCCTCCAATCCCAGACCAGGAGGGGAAAACTCAGCAGGAACACTCCCAAAATTCAAGAAACGAGAAACCTCTAAAGGAGGTCTACTACGAAACTGAGGAAGAGAAAAAGGAGTTCTCACAGAAGGGGATGGTGTATTACCTGTTTCGGAAATGGAAACTTTTTTGGCAGAGCTCTTTCCCTTTCTGTGCACTTCTTCGAGGTCAACTTTTGGTGTAGCTAAAGGAAATTGTGGATGAGACCGCGTGTGTCTGCCTCTGAAAGCCACAGTTGATAGAGCAGGTTCCTCCCAGCGGAGTCATCACAATGGAGTGGCCAGGTGCATAGTAGCAATCTTCAAGTTCTGATTTTTGATGCACCTTCAGAATCAGTTGATCGTTGTCGTTCAATCCTGGGGAACATATTCAACTTTGTCCCCAGCAATGGCGCCAGAAATGTTAGCGTCAGAAGTCGCTCCTAGATTGCTTGCAGGAGTTGAGCCTGACACCCATCAGTTTCATGTCATGATTTATTTATAAAAGAGTGATCAAATGGAAGTGAACTCAAAATGATATCATCTCAAGTCTGAAACTAGGCCAGGCATGCATGGGCGAGTGAGGCCTTAGAGAAACTCCAAACAGTGAGTTGTAATAAGGGTGAGCAGGTGGAAGACTTGTATGAGAAGAGTGCAAGGGTCTATTATAAACAACAAGTTTCTAATAAACTGTGAGAGAAAGAAACAAAAGGCAATATCATCTTATACCCAAATGCAGGAAACTAGAGAAAACAGTCATGCAACAACAAATCATTTATCATAGAATAATTGTTCTAATTCATGCGAAGCATTCGATCATGAACTCTCTGGCATGAGACGAAACACGGATGGAAAAGGAAAACTGTTTGTCATAAAACAAGAAATATCAAACACAGATGCATAACTGTTATACACAATTTTGGTCATCATGATGATGTCATGATGATGTTATGATGATGGAAAATCAATCTCTTCATTAAGGACACTTTCCTGAAAAAAGTTACACTTGTCTGTTTCTAGAAATCATGTTTTTTTAAGAGGTTCACAGGCTACCTATATACTTGCCTACGAGAATGCTTGATTCTCGCAGGCTGCTTTAAGATAGAGTGTGAGGGGTTCACACTGTACCTAATTGGCAGGGTGCAAACATCTTCTTAAAGAGGAAAAAGATGAAGTTCTCGAGCCTTCTAGAAGGGAATCTTCGAGAAGAATGAGTTGGCTAGCGAATGGTTATCTAAGTACTGGTTTTCCTGATATCTTGGGATCATTTCCTATCCAAGTAACTAATCTATCTTCTCCTATATATTGAGGAGATTTCTCATGGAAAGGGTTAAGCAAGCAACAAGCTAGCAAGAGATTGATTGGGGAATTAGTGTAAGACTATATGAAGGACTGATGCTATAGCAGCTAGAGACAACAACAAGGTCATCAAAAGTAGTTGATTTTCTTCATGCATGAGCAAGTGTGTGTGTCAGAGCTAGGAGCCATCGAAAGGAGACCTACGACATCAAGGCTCA
>JZKD02S1710973.1:252047-272407 GCA_000966675.3 Picea glauca
AATAATAATAATAATAATTAACTATATTATTAGTTATTATGAATATACATAATTAGTTATATTATGCAAAGAGTGTTATAAGACATCTATTTATTTTAAAGATTAGAAAATATGGTTTAATGAGTGTGTGGAATTTATTCTTTTTAATAAGGGGTTTTAATAAAAGTTGTATATGTGTTTGTCTATGTGAAATTTAATGAAAGTTTTGTATGGGTAGGAGACTTATTTATAACAACTAAAAATCATCATCTATAAAGTTAAAGATGATTTTTTATCAATCTCTTTAGAACAAGTATGATTCTAAGTTTGTTTCTATGTAATAAATCAAATGAGTTCAAAAATCCTATCTTTGTGACAAATGAAACACTTTGTTATATTTCTTCAAAAACACAGAGAAAAAATTATTTCCATAATGTGTGGAACATGAACCAACCTTGTCATGTCACAAAAATAACCCAATGTTGTAATATGAAAAGTAAATTCAAAGTTACAATATGAGTAAGATAGTATTGTTGCAATGTGACCATCATAGTCCTACTATCGCAATGTGATGAACATAGCCCCATCATAGCTTTGTCGTCATTGTCACATTTTGACTAACATAGTAACATAGAAAGGTTATGAACCTAGCCCTATTTCCAGAATGTAACAAACATAGCTTCATCATCGCAAAGTGACGAAAAATTACTATTGTCGCAATGTGATGTGAAACAAATATCCTAACATCATAATGTGTGAAACATTTCGAAATGTTACAATATGAAAAACATATGCCTCCTCGTCGCAATGTGACACAAATATCCTAATGTCATAATGTAAGAAACATTTGTAAATTTCGTAATATGACAAACATAACCCATTGTCCCAATGTGACATAAACAACCTAATTTTGCAATGTGACAAACATAGCCCAACATTGCAATGAGACGACCATTCCTTAACGTTGTAATGTGACAAACATAACCTAATATCAAAATGTAATAAACCTATTCTAATGCCATAGTTTGATAAGAAAAAATGCTATGTTGCAATGTCATGACCATATAAAGGACATGTGTGTACTAACAAAATCATTAATATGATTTAATATTACCATATTTATTCTTTATGACATAGTCTTGTCGTTGCAATGTGATGGACCTAGCCCTGTCATTGCACAATGTGCCAAACATTTTAAAACGCCGCAATGTGACAAACATAACCCTGCATTGCAATGAAATGAACATTTGCTAATGTCACAATGTGATGAACATAAACCACTTTGATATGTGACATTCATGCGCATACCTCATTATGTTACAAAAATCTTTCCTTTGTGACAATGCAACAAACTTTCTGACGTCGCAATGATATGCACATAGACTCGTCATCGCTATATGATGAACCATAGCACCATGGTGTGATATACGTCAATGTGATGAACATAACCCCTTGTTGCTATGTGATGCATATAACCTAATGTGACAAGCATAGCCCAACATCGCAATAACATACATAGTCCAATATTACATTCATACAATAAATTATACATTAATGTTTTAATACTTTAAAATTTATAAATTACATTAAGTTTTCAATTATTTAATACATTTAATACTTGTATTTATTATTTAATACATTTAATACTTGTATTTATTATTTAATACATTAATTTATATGTCATTGATGTATTATTTAATTAATACATCAATACTTTAGTACATTAATGTATTATTCTATCAATATATTAATACATTATTAATATTTTTTAAATTAGTCTATATTTTTAATTATTTGATGTCAAACATCAATGTTAATTAAAAAGTGTGTAAAAAAATATTTGTTTACTGGTATTTATGTGGTTAACATAAATACATTTAGTCTATTAAATAACATAAAATGGTTGCACTAGCAACAACCACATTATAGTGCACTAGACTCCATTGGAAAAGTCCATCACATCGGCGTCCCCCCACTTTTTAGGGGTTAATACATTTCACTCTTAAATATTTATTATATTACAAGTTACATTAATTCATTACATTAATACATTCATATATTGATACTTTATTTATGCATTGCATTACGATATTAATTGATTAAGACATTAATGTTTTTTACATTACTAATATATAATTTTTAATTAATAAATAATCATTTATTATTATATAATAATTATAAGAAAAATTACATAATAATTTATTATTATTTAATTCTTATTAATTTAATAATATGTGTATTTTGAATCCTAGATAATCAATTTAAAAACACTATATTGGAGATTGGTCCTTTTTATTATGTTAAATATTGGTTCTTTAGGGTGGACACATTAGTGATAGAGACTCCCTAGAAGTGTTTGATGTTTGAGATATACATAAGGTTGATATTTTCCTACCTGTGGATTTTGCATCCCATAAAATAAATTTGAGCTAAAAAAACTATAGATCCATGTTACAAAAAGACTGTGTTCATTTTTCCTTTGCCTTTCAATAGATTAAAGGATATAAGATCAATAAATTAACCATATATGTTATGTACTTTAGCTTATGTTTTTGTTTATATATGATATTTGTTATTTTTATGCTTCTATTATATCTTCATAGTTTATGTTTTTTTTATATGTAATCCTTTTGGTATTCACATTATGTATTGATTGGATGTTTTTTAAAAATTATACGGGTTTTAGATATGCTCGATACATATGCATCCTTACATTTAGTGCTTATATTATTTTACTTCGTATTTTCTTCATTTCTTTCATTTATTTTGCAATATGTATGCTTTTATTCATTGTTTTACTCATTAAAGGTTTAATACTTAACATTTCATTAAATAATAATTCTATTCACTCTTCTCATATTTTGTCATTGTTAGGCAAGTTCAACATACCATTATTGATCCAACAGTGTGGAGTTGTTTTCCATTCCATATTTTGGAGCTGATCTTTTTTTGGCTCCCTTTTTTAGTATTGACAAGATTTAGAACAATTTGTAAACAATGGAATGATGTTTTGCAAACCCCTTCATTCCTTTCTCAATGCCATCAAGTTTCCAACAATGGATTTGGTTTTCTTATTTCATTGCTCCAAGGTGATGAAAGTTACTTCCTAAAAGCATACCTTAATCAAATTGGTCACATATGTCATTTTCATGTGCCATTTATAGATTCCACATACACAATTGAATGCACCGTTCGATGCATGATATTTTTATCTTCACCAACTTGATGCTCCCTTGCAAAAAAATATTTTTTGATGAATCCATTTACCAATTCATTCAAAAATATAGGTTCTATATGGGTTGCAGACGGGGGTTTCTTTACACTCTTGGAGAATTTCAGTGCTAGAAAATATGAATGGGTTGTTTTGAAAGATATTTACAGAAAAAAACAATCAAAATATTTCATTTGCAGTAGCCTTGATTCCATACATCTCATTGTGACTAGTATTTCTCAATGTCGCAATGTGACGAACATTTCCCAATGTCGCGATGTGATGGAATTTTTGAACGTTTCCCATCGTCATAATGTGATGAAAATTTCCCTTTTGTTATCAATGTCCTTAGGAAAAATATAAATCATTGTCTAAAAAGTAAAACATGATTCCATACATCTCATTGTGACTAACATTTCCATTACATTATGATGAACATTTCCATTGCATTGTGACTAGCATTGCATTATGATGAACATCTCCCTACGTCGCATTGTGACGAACATTTCCCAACGTCACAATGTGACGACCATTTCTCAATGTCGCATTGTGACGAACGTTTACCATCGTCACAATGTGACGAACATTTCTCTTTTGTTATCAATGTCCTTAGGAAAAATATAAATCATTGTCTAAAAAGTAAAACATCATTCCATACATCTCATTGTGACTAACATTTCCATTGCATTATGACGAATATTTCCATTGCAATGTGAATAACATTGCATTATGATGAACATTTGCCTACGTCACATTGTGACAAACATTTCCCAACGTCGCAATGTGATGAACATTTCCCAATGTCGCATTGTGACGAACATTTATCATCGTCACAATGCGACGAACATTTCACTTTTGTTATCAATGTCCTTAGGAAAAATATAAATCAATGTTTAAAAAGTAAAACATGATTACATACATCTCATTGTGACTAACATTTCCATTGCATTATGATGAACATTTCCATTGCATTTTGACTAACATTGCATTATGATGAGCATTTCCCTACATCGCATTGTGACGAACATTTCCCAACATCGCAATGTCACGACCGTTTCCCAATGTCGCATTGTGACGAACGTTTCTCATCGTCACAATGTGATGAACATTTCTCTTTTGTTATCAATGTCCTTAGGAAAAATATAAATCATTGTCTAAAAGTAAAACATGATTTCATACATCTCATTGTGACTAACATTTCCAAACGTCGCACTCTGACGAACATTTCCCAATGCTGCAATGTGATGAACTTTTTCGAACGTTGCAATGTGACAAAAAATATTAAATACATTAATGTATTTAATACATTACTGTATTTAATACATTAATACATTAATGTATTAATACATTAATATATTTAATACATTAATGTATTAATGTATTTAATACATTAATGTATTTAATATATTAATGTATTAAATACAGTAATGTATTAAATACATTAATGTATTTAATAGATTAATGTTTTTAATACATTATTAATATATTTATTACATTAATGTATTTAATACATTAATATATTGAATACATTAATATACCTAATACATTAATAATGTATTAAATACATTAATGAATTTAATATATTTAATGTATTTAATACATTATTAATGTAATTAATACATTATTAATGTATTTAAGAGAAGGGAACTTTTGGTGGAAGAAACTCCCGTCGTTTCCTTTATTGGAGGGGAAATTTGTGGTGAGTTGTTCTTCCTTTGACGATGGTGGGTTTTGTACTACTTATCATATTCCCATCGACGACCAGGAGGAAGATCATTTTTCTGTGTGGACGCTCCATGGAAGAAACGATATAACTGAATTAGGTGGCAGTCCTGATGTAATTGATAGAGTAATTGGCCTTCATTCAAAGGAGCTCCCAAAATATCTTGAGATTACCATACCGTCCAAATTTGGAGGACAGGCTCTTAAATGTCTTTACAAGATGTGTCAGTCAGGGGAATATCATAGATATGACCGCAACTCTTTGGAGCCGCCTGAGTATTTGTTGATGCAGTATGAGGATGACAGGCGTAGCGGACAACGAACCACTAATTATAATTCTAGTTTGTATTATATCAGTGCTTTTGAAGGAGAGGGGGTTTGAGAGCTGAAATTTTATAGGCTTAAGTTAAATGATCAGAACAATAGGAGGATCGAACAAGAGTCGGAATAGAATGTATTTAGGGACACGTGGATTTCTGGTGTTTTTCCACAACCATAGTGAGTGTACTTTTTTTTTATTTGCATTTTCATAATTGAAGAAAATAGAGAGACTCGTATTTTAATTAGGTCTCCTAAGATACATCTTTTATTCATTTGTGTGGATGTTGTATTCATGTTTTTATTCTTTCATTTTTATATCTCAATTATTTTCATAAATTTAAGCAAAATATTAGTGATAGTAAATTCGAAATCTAAGAAAATAAATCTTCATAATAAAATATTTCATAAGAACGAAATATTTATAGTGATGAGCTATAATATCTATTGTGATGAGCCATTTCAGTGGAATATCCATAACTATTTGCAGATTAATTTTTATGATAGCTATACATGTATTGCCAAATATTAAATATGATTAATATTTTTATGATAGCTATACATGTATTGCCAAATATTAAATATTAAATATTAAATGGGAGTGCCAGAGTAAGATTGAGGTGTGGAAACAATCATTTTTGGCTAATTTGATGCAACGAATTCAATGGTGTTGTCTGCTTTCTGATCTGAGAAAAGCTTCTGCAACTTAATTCCAGAATGAGGTATACTTATGTATTTTCCCAAATTCTTTTGTTGAGTTAATTCTAGAAGTTGGTCATGCATCCCGAAGGAATAAAAGGGTAGAAGAGGACAAGCATGATGAACACGAGAAAAAATTCCATATGGTCTTTTATCGCATGTCAAAAATGGTCAAACGAATGTATGGAGACTATGAAAAGAGGATGAAGAAGAAAGGGAAGAAAAAGGAAGCACATGGTGATGATGATGCTTCAGCAAATCAAGGGGCTAGAGGAGACTCTCCTGAGCCTCCATCTTCACCATAAAGTTCTAGTTCTTCTTCCTCTGAGCATTCTCATCATTCTCATCATTCTAGCCATAAAGCCTCTTTTAAGAAACCATTATTAAAGCTTGATGTTAAATTTGTTTTACTTATGTTTAATCGAGACATTAATCTTGAAAAGATAGATAATTGGATCCGACAGGTTGAAGTATATTGTCGTGTTCAATAGATTGATGAAGGGGAAGTTAAAGTGCAATTGGCTTCTCTTCGATTGGAAGGCACCACTCTCGTATGGTGGGAGAGAAAACTTCAGGAAAAAAGTAAGTGTGGTAATGTTCTTTCCACATGGTCGGAATTTAAATAAACAATAAGGAAAAGAATTTATCCATTGGCTTATATACATAAAGCAATGATGGATTGCAAAAATTTAAGACAAAGTAAAGGTCAAACTGTACAAAGTTTCACAGAAGAATTTAGGAAGAAAGCTCTTGCACTAAACATTCCTTTGGATTCTTATGAAACTTTAATGAAATATATTGGCACACTTCACAATTATATTAATCATACTTTTATATTGTTTAACCCCACCAGTCTTGACAAAGTTTGTGTGCAAGCCACTCACCTTGAGAACAAGGGAAAGCATGTTCAAGAATATCCCACAAAGAAACCTTCCAATCTCCCACATAAGCCATTTAATAAGTTTAAAAGGAAGGACAAGAAGACCACCACAGTAAAGAGAGAAGAAGGAAATCCATCCTGCACTCATTGCAATAAAAGTGTGTTGAGGGGTCCTAAATCCCTTTAACTCAACAATAGGAACCAAACCCTCCATTAAGGCCCAATTAGACTCTGCATTGTTTAATAGTGGAATGGTTCTCCAGATCTTGCGATCTGGCCAAATAATCGATGGGCTTTGCATTTTCTTGTGAAGGTTTTCTCCTTCAGTTCAAACATTCTCTTTTTTTTTGTATTTTCTCTTATAGGTGGAACTGATACAAGATAAAAGTTGGTAAAAACCAACTAGGTAACAAAGAAGGAAGAACACAACTACTGGAGAAGGTTGAGCTTTGGGATAACCCTTTTTACTCTAGCATGCAGACAACAATGATCTACCACAAGCCTAGTACTAATACATTAACCTATTGGTATTCCAATTTGACTGAGATATAATTTATCAGAAAGAAAACATGCATGCGATAAATGGTGGCAAGAAAAAATAATTCTCTTAACTCTAATCATCGATCACATAATAACACCACGACTTACTTTTCATCATTAGAGATAAGAACTATAAAGAATTGCATAAGATAACTTATCAATAGCTTTAGAAACTCTTACTGGTTACAACATCCATTCAAGAGATGAAATCGAAAATAATTCTTCTCAGCATCCAATCATACACACTTTTGATGAAAAACACAACTTTGTCTCTAGTCCTAAGCATGAATTCTCAATTAAGGAAGCTCCAAAATAGTTCTTAACAAAATAAAAAAAATGAGGGTCTTTTCAACAACCATCGACCATTGTTAATAGGTTAACTCTCCTATTTATAACATACTATTAACTAAAAATAACTATTAAATTGTAGTTAAGTAAAACAAAATTCTCCACATGGCGCTTTATTCTATCACTCTTCAAAGAGTCATCAAATGATCTCACTTGAGTGGATGACTCTTCTCGTACTCTGACCACTTGATGAAGAGATCCTCACATGTGATAGCATATGGGAATATATGTTGTTTCATTGGGGCCGAATGAATCTCTCTTATCTCTACTGCTTGTGCCTGATAGTTGACTATTCTGGCACTTAACTATTGCAATATGTCTTGATATTTGATCGGGTTATCCATGAACTACCACACCTGTCCTGATGCCAAGTCTGTCACCTTTGCTATTTCCTCAACCCATGATGAGTCTTTCTCAGCGTGCTATTTGTCTATGTCGCGCAAGTCAACAAAGTCATCGAGTGTGCCAAATTTGGGGAGACCGATGTCTCTCATTTCGTAGTTGATCTTGATCCATCTTTTCTCGCACTTGTCCCATTTCTCTTGCATTTCCCGATGGGGTTCTCGATCCATTTTTGCCCAATATTCGATCAATTTCTTTATGTGATCGAGGATACTTTCTTTTAACACCCGGATGTCATGCTATTTTGTATCTTGGCCCTGCTGAACCGCGTTGATATAGTCAACCCTTTCCACGTCTTGTTGTGCTTTCTCGTACCACCTCTCCATATCATTTCACATGAACAACACCATGAGGGTGTCTTCTTGCAGCTCGACTATCCTGGCAGTGAAAAAGTGTCGTTCATCTGTAAATTTGTTGCAGGCCCCTTTGAATTCGCTCCTTAGGTACATCGTGACCTGTGTGGTGTCCTAGTAATATTTCACCAAGTGGCGCAAATGTTCCAATTATTTCAAAGCAACAACCAAATCCTCTTCATACCTTTTTTCTCTGTCCAGGGTGAAATCTGTGATTTCCATCCCTACGCCAATAAGTTTATATGTTTTGGCATGCTCTTTATTTATCAGACTCTCCTCCATGGTGATGAGGATGGAACGATCTAGAGTGATCCTCCTCTTCTTGGTGGTTCTCTGCACGATAAATTTCCTTTTTCGGTCATAAGAGATGGCATGTATGTCAGCGACCTCATCCATGGGCTTTGGAATTTTTTGATCTCCCCAAGTGAGCATATTTCCTAGGCTCTCGATGGTATATATTTGTTCAATATTGGGTTCTTGAACTTCCTCCATATGTTCGGAAGGTCCATCTTTTTTTTTCGCTCATCAGGAAGTTGAGTACCGATTGAAATTGAAGCATCGGGGGTGTCGGTACTTACTATATAATCAGTCGTTGAGACACTGATTTCTTTTCATGGAGCTTCTTCCTTTTGTTTGGTCATCTCCGGATCATACTTCAGACTATCTGCTTGGGTCTCCAGTGCATTGGGCAACTCAGTGTCTAAGACACTCTCAACCTCTTGTTCAGTCTATGGAAGGTCCTGGATTTGAGAATTGGGAGATGGGGAAGATGTCCTCTCTGGATCATTTTCCTCTACGATTTGTACAAGGGTCAGTAGGGATACCTCTGGGCTCTCTTCGTCATCATATATGTTTATCAATTCACCTAAGGGGTTCAACGCACTTTCTCTCCCTGATGTTTCGACTGTCTTCGATTGAGTTGAAACACCTGTCGGAGATCCGACCGGTGGCATTATGAATTGAGGGTCGTCAAACCGGGCGATTTCATCAATGTCTATTAATTAAGGGTCGCTTGGGCCCGTCTGGCTTCCATCTAGGTTATCGACAGGGAACCCTCTCATTCCTGTGAGGTCTGGGTCTTCTTGCAGCTGATCAATTATCTGTTGCACCTATTCTATCATGAGAAACCCTCTCTCTCGCATGTCCTAAGTCATAGGGAAACCTCTATCTTGCACAGGGGCTACCATGGGGACTTATGTTAGTTCTGTCTCTATCATTTCTTCCCTAGATCTAAGGGCCTCTTGAGCCGATTTCTCTATGGTCATCGCTTGTTCATCTAGGCTCATGGCTATGAACCTGGTTATTTTTGGGTCGACCATCCTTTCCACCACCTCGTCCCAATCTTGGTCATTTTTTGTGAATACTTCATCTTCAAATTTGTCATGGACATATGGCCAACAGGACGACACTTGTGAGGTGTTTTTCAAGACCAAACCCTTGGGGTCATGCTTGTGGAATCGAATGGTCTGGAATCTGAACTCCAACTGGCTCAACCCTTATTGTTTGGCTTGAGTGGTATCTTTCACCAAGTAGAATCCTACATGGAATCCATAAGGTATAAACGCTCTCTTTTTATCCTTGACCAAGGTGGCATTGTAGCCTTGCAGGATGGTCTGGTAGCATATCTCTTCCACTACAAGTCAATCAAGGACATGCATTGGTAGAATATGTAGTGCTATGGTGACCCAAAACACCCTAATGTAGGTATCAAGCTCATCTAAGTACCAGTGGCCTACCTTTGATATCATTTTCTTGGCTGCATCCGATAGTCCCTGCGACGTGCCAGCTCAAGTTCATGCCGATGAAAATGTTTCTGGCACACATGACATCAAGTAGATATGATTCCATGTATAAGGTTGGTGTCTCTCCTTCCTTCGACGTATGATCCTGTTGTATATAGATGCTCAGTTGTTTCTAAATGATCGCCCCCTAGTTGAAACCGCTCCTAGAGATTGCCACTATGTAAGCTAAGGACATCCATGCCTCTAAAAATATGGAGAAGTCCTTCTCTCCATATAATCGGCAGATGAGATCCATCAAGTAAATGTATTAATCCCTTAAGTTGGTCATCTGCTACCAATCAGTGCTTCGGTTGGTGTATTTCTTGTCTTCCCTCCACCATGAGGCCATCACTCAGATGGTGTCATGGTGCTCGTAGAAATTCACAACAAAATTTGTATTCAATCGCTCCTCGAGGTCTTAGAGTTTGTAGTATTTATGGACCTCTACCAGCAGGAACACCCCATCACATGCACCATTATCATCATTGATTAAACAGTTTTGTGTGTCTATGTGGTCGATGAAACACTTCAGGAGTTCTATTGAAGGAATCATAGGGGTTCTTCTTGCTACCATGTCCAGGTACAACTGCTAGATATTTGGAAACACCTCATCATCGAGATTTCTCACATCTAGGTCACTGTGAGGGATATATTACTGGAATTCCTCCCGGATGATATTTTTGAAGTGTTCTCCCTAATGCGGTAGTGTCGTCTTGGACCCTGTGATTTCCTCTGTATCTCCGAAGGCTAGAGGCTGGAAGAAATCTTTCTTTGTCGATGTTTTGATGACGGGCTCTAGTCTTGGCATGAATTCCAATTTTCTTGCGACCCCTAGAGAGGAGCCTTCACCTAACTCTGGTTCTTTCAACTTCAGCACCTTCGACAATCATGTAGTGGTTGGCTTTCTTGGAGGAATTGTTCCTGCAATTGAAATAACCTTTAGAGACTGCGTAAAGAATAAAACAGGATAAATAATATATGGAGTGTAAATGTGTAAAATACACAGACTTGGATACATACCTGTAAGCTTGTTAGACCTAGATATTTGATACTCACGGGATCTCTGCAGCTCTCGATCTGCTTGTCTCATTTATCCCGATGATCTGAATTTCTTTGTGCACAGAATGATTTTATTTACAATGGTTCAAGAGAATTTAAACCATAGAAAAACTTACCATGTCGCATCAATCATTGAAT
The DNA here is from genome assembly GCA_000966675.3 of Picea glauca. Taxonomy (NCBI): domain Eukaryota; kingdom Viridiplantae; phylum Streptophyta; class Pinopsida; order Pinales; family Pinaceae; genus Picea; species Picea glauca. The sequence continues at coordinate 263,478 of JZKD02S1710973.1, forward strand.
TCGGGTGATGAGTGAAATTTAAACAAATCTGTTGCCGAATGTCTGCAACTTAAATTCATCATGGGTTGACGGTGGAAGCATGGAGGGTGATGTAGTCTATAGAGGATTTTTAAACAGTTGTTTTGATTGGCGCACGAGGTAACAACTAATGAAATATTTGTTATTAATTAACCCTTTAAATGCTCCAAATCTAATTGTATCTAACACTAAAACGTCCCATCATGTCGCTTTCTCAGTGGGTGGATCGAGCATCGGGGATGTGCTACGAACATTTTTGTCGATGTCCCTCACAAAATATTTGACGTCGATCAATGTCATCATACAATGTTGTCGTGGCAAGGCTAAATCGAAGGTATGATTTGGACCTAGGGAAACAAGAATGACATCAGGGTAAAACTAGATCGTACGGTTCTCCAATCTGGAAAAGACATGTGGCGTTGAGACAGGTGGCCTAATCCATGTGTATTAATTGAATCCAGGGATTTCATTAAGTTATTTGGTTTAAAATATATCTTAACTTTCTGATGCCGAAAAGTATCCGGGATCGATGATTGGCGATACCTATCACATGTTTTTCTACGGATTAGCTTCCTCGAAAAATCCCCAATGTCAAAATGCATTGAGGATCGATGATTGAGAGAAATCTTTAGTGTAGTCACAATGTTCGTCATGATCCTTTTAGGTCTTCCCTAATTTTTCTAGGGGCATCGGGTATCGGCTATCGATGATATTGTTTCTTTCTTCGCTAACGTTTATTCCCCTTGTCTTTTACCGATGCCGATGAGAAATCAGTTATCAACGATATCCTTATGAAAAACTTTGGCACAAACAAAATTTTCTTTTGTCGATGCCGATGGAGATCGACGCTCGATGACTGAGGTTTCCCGAGTGTCTCTTGTCCTTCTTTGAATGCCTTTTGACGTCAAATCTGAGTATATCGGGTGAAGTGTTTTAGATTTTGATTCTTTATTCAGGCGTTAGGATTTTTTTTTTAAAGTCACGGGGTTTCGTCAGTTCAAACAGACCTGGAAAACTAATGAGATTCATGATAATAAGCAAAGGCACAACATTTTTTCCCAAAAAATTGAAGTCGAAACAGACAACACAAAGATCAAGTGGTACCCAAAAAGTAAAAAACATTGACATAGGATTTTTAAAGTGTTTTGAGTGCTCAACAAATGGATATTTACTGGGAGAAAACATAATCTTTGTTCCTTCCTCGGGCTCGGCTGATGCAAAAGCTGGTTAGGAGCTTAACTGTTTTTTTTATTTTTTATCAGAGCCTCTTTTACCTTTTCATTTGAAATTTCCTTGGTTGATGCAATCGGGCCTGCCTGTGGGATTGTCAACCTTTATTCAACCTTCTTTTCCTATAACCCTGGCTTATGCCCCCTTTGACAAGAGTTTAGTAAAGCATTCACTAGTACTAGGCCCTTTTAGTTACCCTTATTCACTTGCTACGGTGTTGCTCCGCTGACAGCGAGCGTCCATAGCCCCGACAAATTCCCCTCGACGTCACAGACCTTGCTTCGCTGCCAACGAGCATCCATAGCCCTGACAGAGTTATCTTCATACCCTTTCCTACTGCATTCTCATTTGATATAGTTGATTTTTATTTCGGCAGAATGCCCTAAGCGAGTGGGAGAGGAGGACGTCTATTGTTTTCAAAATCAAATTTTTAAGGTGAAACTTGATAGCTTTGTCTCTGAGGTACATGTATTCCTTTCCATATTACCATCTTTCCCTTTAAGATTTCACTAGACCACCAGGTAGACACTTCTACATTTCTCCAAATTTGTTCATTTGTTCAGGTTAGGAAGAGAACCCCTCGAAACAATCGTAGGTCCCCTCAGCATTTCTTATGTTGTATGTGAGCGACGAGTTAGGAACAGAGTTCGTCATATCACATGTTTTGAGGTCAACCATTGTTTTTCTAAACACAATATTCAAAAGCACAAAACGTACAAATAGAAAAAGATAAAACAAAAAATGCATGTCACAATCGACATATCTAAAATAAACATTATGAAAACATAAACACATAAACAATATATTTTTTAATGAAAATATTGTTTCAGGGCTTGGCCATTCACTGGGAGGGTGTCAGGTCCCCCCCTTCATTTTCTACAATCGATACATACCTAACCCAATCTTCTTGGCCACCTGGAAAGTTCTGAGCAATAGGTTCATAAACTTAGAATGTTTTCCTTTAGGCTCATTTGCTCTATCCCACTACAGGACTAAGTCTCCTACCTCAAAATTCTTCTCTTTGGCCTTATGCTTTTCAAACCACCTTTTCACTATCTGCTAATGAGATATGAACTCTGATTTTTCTTTCTTCCTTTCTTGTTCTAGCATGAGCAGGGTGTCAATTCTTTGTTGTATGATTGATGAGTGTTGCCCTCTAGAATCCTGAGCAAGTTGAAGAGATGGAAGATAAAGCTCATTTGGGAGAATGGATTCATGTCCGTATACCATAAAGCATGGGGAATTCCCTATAGGTTCCTTGGGTGTGACACTATCGTCCCATAAAGCATTATGAAGTGAATTATTCCAATTCGTCTGGTTTTCTGCAACTGTTTTCTTTAATATTCTCACTAGGTTCTTATTAGTTGATTATGCCACTCAGTTTCCCTATGGATAATAGTTTGCGGAGTATCTAATTATGATTCCTTTGTCCAGGGAAAAAATTGTTAATAAGGTGGAATAAAAATAAGTTGCATTATCAAAAAAAAGGATAGAAATGACACCGAACCTTGTGATTAGTTGTTGTTATATGAATTGAATCACCACCTTCTCGTTTACATGAGTCAGAGGGATGGCATATTCCCATTTCGTGAAATAATTGGTGGAAATAAGTATGTACCTATGTTGTTTTGAAGAACTTGGTGTAATTTCTCCTATGATATCTAACCCCCATTGCTCAAATGGCCTAGAGATGGCTACCGGTTGGAGCCGGAAAACTGCTCTCTTTTCCCTCCCCATGCTCAATTGACAAGTCTTACAGTTTCTAGCATATGTATGAGTGTCTTTGAACAAAGTAGGCCAATAATAACCAGCTCTCAGTATTTTATGAACCATGGTGTTTCCTATGAAATGTCCACCTACAGGACCATCATGGAGATCTTTCATAACTTTGTCTGCATCTTCACGTTCGCAACATCTTAAAAGTACTCCACCATATTTAACATGGAAGAGCACCGAATTTATGAGGTGATATTGTGAGAATTTTAACTTGAGATCTCTCCTTTCCCTTGGGTTTAGGTTTTCTGGGAAAGTCCCATGATGCAAGAGATACATCAGTTTCTCATACCAAGACTCTTTCCTGGGGAGACGTATCAATCTTCACCACACCATAATGCCAATTCATTCTCCCATCTGGGGTTGTCATTTACTTGGTCCTGAGCTTGGGTTGCCAGTTTGCATAACCCTTTTCCTTTAACTAGTTTAGCAGGTTTTATATATAGATCAAATTCTTGGACTAATGCCATCTAGATTCCTCTTCTTTCCCCCATCTCATGTTGAGTAAATAGGGATTGGACTGCAAGGTGAGACATGATTACTTTGGTATGGTTCTTGAGGATGTAAGATCTGAAATGTTTTACGACCTTGTATATCGCATAATCATGCTTCTCTATAGCAGAGTAATTTAGTTCGACACCTTGGATATTAGTGCTCATGAATGAAACCATGGCCTCATTATTGTAATCATCCTTCTGAGTTAATATTGTGGCTAACGATTGGTCGGAGGAGAAAGTATAGAGGAAGAAATATTTGTTGAAATCGGGACTTCGCAACACTGAGGATTGAGATATTGCAGTATTAATACTGCGGAAAGCCTTCTTTCATTCATCATCCCACTTAAATTCAACATCTTTATGAATTATTTTTTGTAAGAGTTTGATAGTTTCCGTGAAATATGGGGTGAATTTCCTCACAATATTGATTTTCCCAAAAAACGATTGCATAGCCCTTTTGTTGTGAGGTAATGGAAGCTAAGCTATAGACTTGGTCCTTTCTGGATCTATGTGAATGCCTGCTTGAGATATAATGTGGCCTAACATCTTACCTTCCTTGACACTGAAAATAGTTTTCTTAGGGTTTAAGGATTTGCCATATTTCCTACACCTTTCGAAAATATGGGTTAAATGTTGGATGTGATCTTCTCTGTTCTTTGAATACATAGTCACGTCGTCCAAATAGACCACTACACACTTATTGATTATTCCCTGAAATTATAAGTCCATGGCCCTTTGGAAGGTCACTCCTACATTGATTAACCCAAAGGCAATGCATTTGTAAGCGAAGGTTCCCCACTTGGTTGGAAAGGTGGTTTTCAAGCGATCTTCTTCTAAAACTAGAACATGGTTGTAACTTGAGAAACCATCCATCAAGGAGAAAATATTAGAGCCATACATGATCTGCAGGAGTTGGTCCATTGGTGGGACTGGGTAGTTGTCCTTTTCTGAAGCTCTATTGAGATTTCTAAAATCTACACACAAGCGGATTTCCCCTGACTTTTTCCTTACAGGAACCAAGTTTGCTACCTAGGCAGAGTGTATAACCTGGAAGATAATTTTGGCATATAACAATTTCTTTAACTCCTGACACATGAGTCGCTCCAGGGATGGGTGGTATTTTCAGATCTTCTATTGGAAGGGTTTTACTTCAGGGTTTAAAGGGATAGCGTGTTGAATGATACAGGTATCATAAGTTTTCAGGTCTCGGTAGGACCATGCAAAGACATCTTGATATTGTCTGAAAAGTTTCAGATAGGCCTTCCTTTCCTCTTTATATATTGTCTTGCTGAGGTTTACATTTTTTGGGTTTACAGGGTTCTGAGATTTATAGTTTCATGCATGGGATAGGAACTACCAGTCTTCGTGTTTTTTGACCCCTTAAATATTTCCCTTAGGTCAAAAGGTTTTATAAATTGGCTATTCCCTTCGGTATCATGTGAGACTTAAATTTGTCAGTCAGTAGATCTGTTTGAGGATCGATTTCTGTTGATTGTTACTGGAATACTTCATCGTCAATATCCAAGTCTTTGAAATTATCTTGGTTAGTCAAAACGTTTATGATCTGTTCATCTCCTTCAAAGACCTTCCAATTAGAAATATTGTTGGGCACATATGGTATGTAGAGAAATTCCACAGTGAACCGAGAGGCTTCATAATATTCTAGCGGTGATAGCCTTGAAGTAGCGGTGGCCAGAGAATCAATAAGAATGTTCTTTGCTCTAGGGATTGTTGTGATGTTGAAAGCTTCAAAATGCTCTATTGGCCTCTGCACTTCTTGCTGGTAATTCCTCAAGTGTGGAGAGTTGCAATGTATCATTTTCCTTAATTGTCTAACGATGATTTCAGAATCTTCGAAGACCTTCAATTATTTAATGTTCAAGTCCATGGCTTTCTTTATCCCTTGTACTAGAGCTTCATATTCGACGGTATTGTTTGTGCATTCGAAATCTAGTCTACAGGATAGAAAATGTCGTTTACCTTTTGGATCAATGAGGATGCACCCTGCCCCAAACCCTTCTTGAGATTTAGATCCATTAAAGTATAAGGTCCAAAATTGTGGTAAAAACCTATCAGCTTCCTCCTTTTTGTCACTTTCCTCTCCCCTTCCTGTTTGTTTTTTTATTTCTAATGCAAGTTCTCGATATAAGATGATTTCCTCCATTGTCGTCGACAGTTTCTCTTGAAAAAACATTTTAGAGTTTTGGGTAAGGGGAAAATCAGATGAGAGGGGGGTAAAATTCCTGAAATCGGAGTCACAAGAATAATTTCCTAGCATGGGGAAATCTACCGAAGAGGGTTCATTTAGGGTTTCTAAATCAGTGACAATATGTTTTAGATATATTTCTCATTCGATCCTGATCATATTTGCATTCCATTTTAATGGCAGCCAAAGGTGAGCCCAGTCTATACTAAAGTATCTATTTAAGTTCTCAGACCAATCTCTACTCAATAACAATCCATAACCTTCTCAGATTTCTACTACAATGATGTCAATTACTTGCACAAATTTAGGGTGTGTCGCTATCCTGATCATTACATCTTTGAGTTCTCCCATAACCTTCACCTGGGTTCTGTCTAATTGTATAACATGTTTATCACTCTTGAGAGGGACTGCTTTTAATTTTTTGAAAATAGACAATGGCATAACATTAGAGAATGCTACCGAGTCAACCAAACAATTATGGAGATTTATGTTGAAGACATCAAAGGTTAAAAGGAATGGTGGGACAAAAGTTTTTCCCTTCTTATCCTCAGAGCATGCATTCACAGTTGGTTTATTTCTTAGATCCGAAAGAGTTAGATTTCCTCCTTGGTCAGTGCTTTTCGTGGGATTTTATACTAATTTAAATGCCTGTAACAGAAAGTCCTTTTGCTGAGGGATTCTACACATGTCCATGACTGATATGTTTTCCTTCAATTTCTTCAAATCTTCCACTATGTTGTAGTCTAGCTTGGGCGATTCTCGTGTATGAATGTTTATAGGGATTCTTCGGGGGGCAGGGGGGGAAAGGTGCTTTCGGGTGATCGGGGGTTGTTCTTCCTCCCAAAGTTTGGGTAGTAGCAAGGTTGTATGAGACAAGCTGACCCCTACTTCATGTTTTCACATCCAAGACTTCTGTTGGTGGTTCCTAGACTTCAAGTAGGTCATCAGACGGCATAGGTAAATCAGGGTCCCATATCAACATGGTTATTTCTTCCAGTGGATCAACCTCTTCCTAATTGGAAATATTCATAGTTGAGTCGATTGATTGTTCGGTTAGGGAGACCTCATCTAGAAACCTCTTTGCCATAAAATTTATGGCATGCACCCATTGAGGGCAGTCTCTTTCAGAATGGTTCTCCTAATGATAGGTACAGAAAGAGTCGGCTACTACATTTCCCAGATCTATGTTTAAGTTGGTCGGGGGAGGTTTGATTTCTTTGAAAGGCAGGTTCCTTTTAAAGAAAGGCTTATAGGGCCTCTAGACTTGTTTTCCCTCCCTTGAGCTTCTCTTCATATATATGATTTTGTTTGACAACTTCTTGACCATGTGTTGTAGGTCCTCTATGTCCCCACTCCCTTTTTTGGGACCTTGTTTTGTTTGTTTCCCTGGGGGTCTAGTCAGTAGTAATCCTCTCCTGGGAGGAGGTTGAAATTATTTCTTAACTAATGAGACCTGGCCTTCTTTACATTCCCTCATTTGTAACTCTATCATTTTGGCTTCTTCAAAATTCTCAGCTAAGGTTGGTTTGGCAGCCCTTTTCACAAACATGGAAATAGAAGTTGGGAGAGCATTATCGTATACTTCGATTTGCAAATCATGAGTAGGTTTAGCCTCGGGCTAAAATTTGTTTAAGATGGTGGTGAATATTTTATTAAAGTATTTAACCCTTTCCTTCGAACTCATGGTGGCAGCGAACAACTCAGCCATCAAAGATCTTGTAGTAGTTTCTTCTGCAAATTTATCTAGAAAATCGTTTTGAAATTTTGTCCAACTAGTTATGGATCCTATAGGTAAGTTAAAATACCATGTGGAGGCCGAATTATATAAAGTGTAGGGGAATATCCTGAAAACTATGTCTTCATGTTGGATATTCATAATTTTGATAGCTAGTATGAATTTTTTGATATGGTCTTCAGACAGTCCAGAGGTTTCAGGGTCAAATTTAGGGAGTAATTTTTCTAGGTGTCGGAGGAGGTTATGTACTTATCTAGGGATGGCCAAAGCATATCTAGCCAACCAAGGTTGATTATTCTGAGGTGGGTTTTTTTATCACCCCATAATTTATGGGAATCACCTGATGACTTGGATATTATCTATATCTGGTGATTTGGTTGACAAATGATATTGCATTATTCAAATAATTTGTGAAAAGAAAAAAAGAAAAAGGAAAGAAAAAAGAAAAGAAAAGAGGGCTAAAAAGAATTGAAAAAGGGCCCCATGCAATAATAGCAACTTGGTCATACCTTTCAAGCATGACCAAGTTCTTTTGAATTTTCAATGTTGATAGGTTAGTGAATGCATCTGATCAGACCATCTAATCCTGATCAGATAGTCCCTAGGTTAGAATTAGTGAATGCATCTGATCAGACCATCTAATCCTGATCAGATAGTCCCTAGGTTAGAATTAGTGAATACATCTGACCAGACCATCTAATCCTGATCAGATAGCCTCTAGAAACAATAAAATCTTAACCCAACTGTTTAATCTGGGTTAATTGCCTCGTGACAGTAGGTTAGGATATAGATTAATTGCTTTGCATGCCTTGCCAAAATAAAGCCAGATCAATAAAGATGTTTCCCTATGACTCCAATGCCTATGTGTAATTGAATTGATGCGCCTTTGGTGGGGTATGTGATGAAAATCAAATGAAAACCCATGTGAATGTCCTTATCCTAAGTTTTACCTACATGTGACATTTTCCGCCCCCTACCTATGTTTCACTCACTTTTCAAAGGCCCAGATCAAGGCGCTAAAATCAACGGTCCATATAGCGTTCCGGACCCCCCCTCCCATTATGCCTTTAACAGAGGGGGGAGGTTCCAGAATCGGTGATAAAATTTGCACAGATATGAATGGTTAAAAAAGGAGTGCGTGAATCCACGAATGATATTGGATTCCGGACCCCCACGCCCATTCTGCCTTTAACAGAGGGGGGGAGCGGTCTGGAACTGGTTATAAACTGGGCGCACATCTGGACGGCTCTGTAATGAGCGCTCACATATATGGCTCACTTTGAATTCTGGACCCCACCCTTCGTTCTGCATTTAATGGAGGGGGGGGTCCGGAATTGGTATTAAAGATTGGGTTGAGATCTACGGCCTCAAATACATCGTGCAGATCTATGGTTCCAAATGGATTCCGGGCCCCCCCTAGCATTCTTCTTTTAACCAAAGGGGGGGGTCCGGAATGAATGTTCCCCGCGGG
>JZKD02S1710973.1:286038-303381 GCA_000966675.3 Picea glauca
CAAGCCCATAAGTCTACCTTTCGGTTCGAGTCAACACAAGGAGATAGCGAAAACATTGAAAACCACAGACTCTCCCTTAGATACTCCACCAAGCAAGACCGGGCCCAAATTGGGCGTTTTTGAAAAATACGACTTAATCAAAAAGAGGAACCAGACCCTGACTAGCAACGCCTATACCCAATTTCAGAAGCAGTCAGCCACAGCTCAACACAGGCTTCTTTCGGCATTCGATACAAAGAAAGGGAGGATGCATATGGCCTACCTCCATGCACAAGTGTCGGATCCTAAAGTGATATCCGATTACAAAAGGGTCACAGTCGAGTTCCAGGCCAAGGACGTGCACCCAGCGGACCAGATGGATCTGCATAAGCAGACCGGAGAAATTTTTTTCCACACTTTGGCCCACGCTACAGCTTCTACTTCAAAGTATCGGGTAGCTTTGAGTAATGCCTAGACACAGCTAAAGATGGAGAAAATGTCGCTGTTCGCTAAGGACAACAAAATCAAAACATTGGAGGAGCTGGTCCTCAAGATTGGCTATGACCCTACGAATTTCAAAGCAGCTGAAGAAATGATCAAGAATAAAAACGCTGACATCGCGTCCTTAAGGAAGCAGCTAAAGCTCCCCCCAAGAGAGGACCCACAAACAAAGGAAATAGCCGAAAAGGAAGGGGAAAAAGATGAAATGTTGAGATTACTCATGGAGCAGAATGCTCAGCTGAGGGAGATGGAGGCCAAGATGGAAAATCTGTTAAAGGAGAGAGAGCAGACGAATACATTGGAAGGCATCCCCTTAAGCACTATCCCCGTTGCAGGATTGAGTGCAGCGACAGAGACAGCAGTTCCGTCCACAACAGCAGCACAGGTACCAGAAGGCACCATAGATCTGGCTAAGTCTATGGAGAGAATGAATTTGCAGGAGTCTGAAATCAGTAGACTCAAGAAAGAAATGGAAAATCTCCAAGAGTTGAAGACTTCTTTCCAGACAAGTCTATCCAAAGAGAAACAGGTGAACGAGCAAATCTGGAAGGAGCTACAGCAGCTCCAAAGGCAGACCGTGGCAGGGAAGACTCTGGCCGAGGCAAAAGAAGTGATATGGACTGATATCTCCAAATCCATAAAAGAAATCTAGCCGATGGTTCAAATTATGTTTGAACAAAATGAATTTCTTGAGAGAAGCAAACAGGCAGTGGAAAAAATCAGAACAGAGCTGGGAGACATGCCTGCGCAAGCCAATGAACTCATAAGGTTCCTTAATTCAAAGACCAGGGAGGAACTAGAAGAATTGAAGATCGAGGACATGACTGAAACTATCTTGGAAGTAAAACGAGTTCTGACCAAGAGAGGCCTCATGCTTCATCTTGAGGAGAAAATCCAAGTTATGGATCAAGGAGTGCAAAGGTTTTTCCACAAGATAGATGCTCTGCAGAGGAAAGTCTTGCCTAGTATGAAAGTCATCAATGATAAATTAATGACGCTCCCTGACTACAAGAAAAGGCTAACAGAAATATCTAACGACAACTCAAAGTCTGCAGGGATACAAGGGAGTATCACAGGTAAAGCTTTCATGGAGGCACTCCAGTTGGATATTGAGATCCAGCACGAAATTAAGCACATTTTCGTCATCAAGCCTACATTCGCTAAGTACACAGACATGGACGAAGTGTACAGGAGGTTGCTCAAAATTACAGTGCCAAGTGATATCAGATGGGAGGAGCTGTGCGATCTGCTAGATTAGCAGATGAGTTGTCACGATCCAGTCACCTGTCCAGTCAGAAGAGGTTGCGTATGCACCTCGCCAACGGCCTACCCAGAAGTTCAACAAATAGTTACATCGAGTCCTCAAAGCAGTTTTGATTAGTTAAGTTAGTTACGCTAATAAAAGCATGAGCACGTCCTAATCAGTTATGACAGGAACGTTTGTATTTGGACCTGTAAATACTTCTTTTTTCAATGTATTGAGGGTTGTTGATTTTCATACCCAATTGTTATCGAGCTATAGCATTTTTTACGAGGTCCACCATTAATAAAGAAGAAGCATTTTACAGGATTCTTGCGCATGTTTCACTGGTGATGTGATTTTCTTAGTTAAATGTTTTCTTGCTATGTGATCATTTTGTTTTTCTATAACTAATCTATACGAATAGAGTTATGTTGCAGGATTTATCCTTGATACCCTGTTTTCGATTCTATAGATTTTAATGTTCATCTTCTAAATATCTTCAGTTAAGAGATTCTTAAGTGCTTGTTAATTGAAGTTATTTTCCTTTTCTTTTCTTCTGTCCATCACTTAAATTATTAAAGACCCAGTGAACTTGTTACCTCGCCTTGTGAAAGATTTCTTCAGTGTTTCTGGTTGCATCTCATATTTTATTAAGTACAGACCCCATAGCCCAATGGATGTGTAATTTGTCTCAACCAACTTTAAAAAATATTTTACAACAAAACAAAACTCGTGCCTTTACCTAGACTAATATCTTTCAAACAAAGCTAAATCTTATAGAGAGATCCCTGTCTGAAGCTGGAAGGGCTAGATCCCAGCTTTAAAAGTGGTTGGTTGGTTAAGGTTACCTTGGTTAAGGTTACCTTAGTAGAACCTCTGGGAAATTTACCGAGTGCTAACAGGTTTCCCATTTCTTCATCATTGTCATTATTATATTCCATGTCTTTAGATCATGAGTCAAACCTTTCTTCTTCCGAAAAGTTGTCGGTCTCAGAGAAGTTGTCGAATGGTGTTTCAGGGATTAGATTAAGAGGATGTTCGATTTTGGTGAGGGCGAAATCTATCAGGTCTTCTACTATGTGCACAAAAAAATGGTCGGGGGACTCAGCCACTGGTTTTCTTATTTGTTTTATCCGAGGAAGTAATGGGGCTAAGGGAAGCGCATCAATCTGTCGGGCGCAAGCTCTTGTGATTCTTCTGAATTGGTTCAATTATTCATGAGGAAGAGCGTAAGGTATATCGGGAAAAATATGTTCTTCCTCGTGCTAGGGTGAGTTACTCGTTCCAGGAGTACTCGATGTGTGTGGACTGTCTTGGGAATGACTATCCATGCACGTGCGATGCATTGAATCTACACGCTATCTTAAATATTATGTGAAATATATATTCATCCATTCATTCTCCACGCCCTCCTTCTAGCACCATTCTGTTGAGGGGTCCTAAATGCCTTTAACTCAACAATAGGAACCAAACCCACCACCGAGGCCCAATTAGACTCTGCAGTGTTTAATAGTGGAATGGTTCTCCAGATCTTGTGATCCGACCAAATAATCAATGGGATTTGTGTTTTCTTGTGAAGTTTTTCTCCTTCAGTTCGGACGTTCTTTATTTTTTTTTCTCTTATAGGTGGGACCGATACAAGATAAAAGCCGATATAAACCAACTAGGTAACAAAGAAGGAAGAACTCAACTACTGGAGAAGGATGAGCTTTGGGATAACCCTTTTTAATCTAGCATGCAGACAACAATGATCTACCACAATCCTAGTACTAATACATTAACCTGTTGGTATTCCAATTTCACTGAGATACAATTTATCTGAAAGAAAACATGCATGTGATAAATGACAACAAGAAAAAATAATTCTCTTAAATCTAATCATCCATCACATAATAACACCACGACTTACTTTTCATCATTAGAGATAAGAACTATAAAGCATTGCATCAGATAACTTATCAATATTTTTATAAGCTCTTACTCGTTACAACATCCATTCAAGAGATGAAATCAGAAATAATTCTTCTCCACATTCAATCATATACACTTTTGATGAAAAGCACAACTTTTTTTTTGGTCCTAAGCAAGACTTCTCAATTAAGTCAGCTCCGAAATAGTTCTTAAAAAAATCATAAAATGAGTGTATTTTCAATGACTGTCGACCATTGCTAACAGGTCGAATCTCCTATTTATAACATACTATTAACTAAAAATAACTATTAAAGAGCAGCTAAGTAAAACAAAATTCACCACATGGCACTTTATTCTATTAGTCTTCAAAGAGTCGTCAAATGATCTTACTTGAGTGGATGACTCTTCTCATACTCTGACCACTTGATGAAGAGATCCTTGCATGTGTTAGCATACGAGAATCTATGTTGTTCCATTGGGGCCGAATGAATCTCTCTTATCTCTACTGCTTGTTCCCGATAATTGACTATTCTGGAACTTAACTGTTGTAACATGGCCTGAGATTTGATTGGGTGTCCATGAACTATCACACCTATCTCGATGCCAAGTCTATCACCTTTTCTATTTCCTCAGCCCATGATGAGTCTTGTTCGGCGTACGATTTGACTATGTTGCGCAAGTCGACAAAGTCATTGGGTGTGCAAAATTTGGGGAGGCTGATGTTTATCATTGCCCGGTTGATATTGATCCAGATTTTCTCCCACTTGGCCCATTTCTGTAGGATTTCTCGATGGGGTTCCCAAGCCATTTTTTCCTAATATTAAACCAATTTCTTTAGGTGATCGAGGCTTCTTTATTTTAACACCTGGATGTCGTGCTCTTCTGTATCTTGGCCTTGTTGAACCACGTTGATATAGTCGACCCTTTCCACAACTTGTTTTGATTTCTCATACCACCTCTCCATATCCTTGCATGTGGCTAGTGCCATGAGGGTGTCTTCTTGGAGATCAGTTGTCCTCACAGTGAACAAGTGTTGTTCATATGTAAATTTGTTGAAGGCCTCTTTGAATTTTCTCCTTAGGTACACTGTGGCCTATGTGGTGTCCTGGTAATATTTCACAAAGTGGTGAAAATGTTTCAATTCTTTCAAAGTAGAAACCAGCTCCTCTTCATCCCTTTTTTCTCTGTCGAGGGTGACATTTGTGATTTCCATCCCTATGCCGATAATTTCAGATGTTTTGGCATGCTCTGTATTTATCAGAATCTCCTCTGTGGTGATGAGGATTGAGCAATCTAGAGTTATCCTCCTCTTCTTGTTGGTTCTTTGCATGATAGATTTCCTTTTTTGGTCATAAGTGATGGCATGTATGTCAGTGACCTCATCCATGAGCTTGGGAATTTGTTGATCTCCCCAAGTGAACATATTTCCTAGGCTCCCTATGGTATATATTTGTTCAATATTGGGTTCTTGAACTTCCTCCATATGTTCGGAAGGTCCAGATTCTTTTTGTCGCTCATCAGGAAGTTGAGTACCGATTTAAATTGAGGCATCGGGGGTGTTGGTACTTACTGGATAATCGGTCGTTGAGAAGTTGATTTATTGTCATGTAGCTTCTTCCTTTTGGTCGCCATCTCTGGATCATCCTTCAGACTATCTGCCTAGGTCTCTGGTGCATTGGGCAACTCAATGTCTAAGACACTCTTGACCTCTTTTTCATTCACTGGAAGGTCCCAGATTTGAGCATCAGGATCTGGGGAAGATGTCCTCTCTAGCTCCTTTTCCTTTATGATCTATACAAGGGTCACCAGGGATACCTCCGGGCTCTCTTCGTCATCATAGATGTTTATCAATTCTCTTAAGGGGTTCAATGCAAATTCTCTCCCTGATGTTCCGACTGTCTCCGACCGAGTTAAAACACTTGTTGGTTATCCGATCAGTAGAGTTGTGAATTTAAGGTCGTCTAACCCAACGAGTTCATCAATGTCTATTAATTTAGGGTCGATTAGGCCTGTCTCGCTTCCATATGGGTTATCGACAGGGGACCTTATCATTCCTGTGAGGTCAAGGTCATCTTGCAGCTGACAAATTATTCGTTGCACCTATTTTATCATGAGAAACCCCCTCTCCTGCGCATCCTGAGTCATAAGGAAACCTCTATCTTGCATCGGGGATACCAGGGGGAATTTTGTTGCTTCAACGTTCTATCATTTCTTCACTGGCTCTGAGGGCCTCTTCAACCAATTTCTCTATGGTTTTCTCCTGTTCATCCAGGATGATGGCTCCAAACCTGGTCATTTTGGGGTCGACCATCCTTGCAACCACCTCGTCCCAGTCTTGGAAATTTTCTGTGAAGACTTCATATTCGAATTTGTCATGGGTGTATGACCAGTAAGATGACACTTGCGAGGCGTGTTTTAAGACCAAACCCTTGGGGTCATGCTTGTGGAATTGGTCGATCTGAAATCTGAAATCCAATTGGCTTAGCCCTTCTTGTTTGGCTTGAGTGGTGTCTTTCACCAAGTAGAAGCCTACATGGAATCCATAAGGTATAAATGCCCACTTTTTATCCTTGACTAGGGTGGCGTTGCAGCCTTGAAGGATTGTCTGGTAGCATATCTCTCCCACTACAAGCTAGTACATGTGTTGATAGGAGACGTGGTGCTCTGGTGGACCCGAACACCCTAATGTAGGTATCACACTCATCTAAGTACCAATGGCCTACCTTTGATATCATTTTCTTGGCCGCAACCGATAGTCTTGGGCATTCTTTCTTAAAAAGAATGAAATAAATTTGTGCGATGAATTCATCACAAATGAGAGAGTAAGACATCTTGTACCTATTCTCCCATAGGATGCTAAAATATAAGTGGACTGGGAGCTCTGCGATGTGCCATCACAGGTTTATGCCGACGAAAATGTTTCTGGTACACATGACATTGAGCAGATATGATGCCATGTAGAAGGTTGGTGTCTCTCCTTCCTTTGGCATCTGAGCCTGCTGTATACAGATGCTCAGTTGTTTTGAAATGATCGCCCCCCAATTGAAACCACTTCCAAATATTTCCACTGCATAAGCTAAAGGCATCCATGCCTCTAAAAATTTGGAGCAGTCCTTCTCTCCATACAATCGGTAGATGAGAGCCATCAAGTAAATGTATGGCTCCCTTAAGTTGGTCTTCTAGTACCAGCTAGTGCTCTGGTTGGTGTATTATTGTATTCCCTCCACCATGAGGCCATCACCCGGTTGGTGTCATGGTGGTCATAGAAATTCACAACAAAATATGTATTCAACCACTCCTCGGGGTCTCGTAGTTTGTAGTATTTCTGGACCTCTACCAGTAGGAACACCCTGACACACCCACCATTGTCATCATTGATTAAACACTTATGTGTGTATGTGTGGTTGATGAGCCACTTCGAGAGTTCTATACAGGGAAACACAGGGGTTCTGCTTGCTACCATGTGTAGGTACAACCACTGGATATTTGGAAACACCTCGTCGTCGAGATTTCTCACATCTGCATCATTGTGCAGGATATATTCCAGGAATTCCTCCCGACTGATCTTTTTGAAGAGTTATCCCCAATGAGGGAGTGTTTTCTTGGAACCTATGCTTGTCTCTGTATCTCCAAAGGTCATAGGCTGGACGAAATATCTTTTTGTCGATGTTTTGATGACAGGCTCCAGTCTTGGCATGAATTCCAATAGTCTTGTGACCCCTGGAGAGAAGCCTTCATCTAACTCTGGTTCTTTCAGATTTAGCACCCTCGACGATCGTCTAGTGGTTGGATTTCTTGGAGGCATTGTTCTTGCAATCGAAATAACCTTTAGAGACTGCATAAAGAATAATACAAGATAAAAAATATATGGAGTGTGAATGTGTAAAATCCACAGACTTGGATACATACTTGTAAGCTTGTTAGAATTGGTTATTTGATACTCATTGGATCTCTACAACTCTCAAATTTCTCATGGGATACATACTTGTAAGCTTGTTAGAATTGGTTATTTGATACTCATGGGATCTTGGGAGATTGGGGCAATTTTAGCAAAAAAATAAGGGAGATAGTAGAATTGTTACCATGAGAAAAGGGCGGATTATGTGAAACAACAATTGCAATGAAAAGAGTAAAGATGTAAATGATTATAATGAGGGTGTGATTCTTAGTAGAGTTATTTGAACAAGTAAGTGAAACACATTTCTAGTGGTCGGCTTGGGTAGACATTGTAAGAGGAGATACAATTCCAATCTTGAATAGCATTGGGCAGAGATCAGGGAAAATGAGGTATTGCAGAAGACATAATCGTTGGAAGAAAAGAAATTGCAACAATGTTGCAGAAGATGATGAAGAGAATGGAAGCCATAGAGTTGTCTTAGTGGAGAAAATTGCCAAAAGACATGTATAGTGAAGATAAGAGTGATATAGAAGATGTAGAGAGTGTGGAGTAGCACCAAATGGAAATGGAGATGCTAGAATTTTCTAGAAATGCAGATTTGAGAAGGGTGGAGTTGAGTGGATAGAAAGCACTCAAAAATGTTTTGAGTGCATTGAGATTAAAGACCCTCGGAGAGTGAAAATTGCCTATGGGAGATTGAAAAGCTATGCATATGATTGGTCGCATCAATTGAAGAGGGGCATAAAATGGATAGGCAAAGAAAAAATCTAGAATTGGGAGAAGATTATCACCAAATTGAAAGGTTGTATGTAAATTCTTATTATACTTTGAAAATGAAGAGAAGATTAGAGAAATTGAAGTAGAAGAATAATTTGAAGAATTTTTTAGCGTGGCCATGAGAGTTGATTTTGTACGAGATAGTGATGAAAAGATCATATTGATTGTATATGGATTGAAGCTATCCTTTAAAAGGAAGATAAGTGCAAAGACGATGTTGTCATTAGAAAAGGATTATCATTTGGCCTTGAGAATTGAGAAGGTGTAGATGAAGAGAAAGCATGAAAGCAAGCAATGAGAGGATAAAGAAAAATAAATTCTTCTAAATGTGGTTGCAAAGAGTATTGCTTGTGAAAGTGGGGTGCATGTTGTTGATGAAAATGATGAAGAAAGTGTGTGAAGTGTATGTTGTGGATAGCATGCCGAAGGAGATTATCGAAGAAATATTTGTAGCAAAAGATTGCAAGGAAAATATTGAGGTAAAAAAAGTATCTGCATCAAACTCAAGAAGTAGCAACAAAGTTGCAAGACAGATGTTGCAATGGTGAGTGAGTGTTGTTGCAGCAAAAGGTGGTATTGTAAAAGATATTGGTCTTGCAATGGTGGAGTTGCAAGGAGATGATGTTATTGCATATGGAGCATGGAAGAGATGCAGATGAGAATATTTGATTCCCATAATGTTTTGTGTGGCGACTTCTTTGCATATGAAGTTGAATGTGTAGTGAAAGAAAAAAAAGTGGAGTTGACCAAAGAAATATGTAGCAGTTGCAGTAGGAAGAGTTGATGAGAGTGAGGATGCAGTAGCTGCAATAAGAAGAGTTGATGAGAGTGAAGATGTAGTAGAGTAGTGGAAAGAGGAAAATGATTGGAATAGAGGAATGGTTGCAATAAAAGAAAAACAAAATGAGGAAATGCTTGAGTAACAAACAGTGGTGTAGTTTGTTGAGACAATGGTAATGGTGCAGAAGAGGGAGAGTTGGGAGGCAGTAAGCACCATCGAGAGGGAGTAATTTGAGGTGGTTAACCAACTTAAAAGTTGGTGTAAATGGTTTTCATCAAAATAATGAACTAACTTTAAATACCATCATTTTACTTACAACATGTGTATGATTCTCATTAACAACATTAATGTTAAAACTTCCCTTAAAATACTTCTACATTCTCATTAGCCCACTTAGGGATATGTTAGTTATTTTAAAATCAAATACAACTTTTTATATAAAATATTTTCATAAACAACTTTGTTTGGTAAAGTCATTGACGAATTTACACAACGAAAAGTGGCGTTTAGTCAAATGCATTTATGGAATTCAAAAACAACTTCGTAAAATCATTGACGAATTTACTCACGCTTATTCAAATGCATTTATGGAAGTATAAATCTATAGATTGTGTAGAGGCCAAAAAATATATATTGAATGAAAGCTGGTGCACGATAGGCTATACACTATCTCTGTCTCCTTCTGAAAAGTACAGAGCAGAAGAGAGTAGCTGAAAATGGACAGTAAAAGTGAAAAACGGAAAGCTGAGGAAATTAGTAACGAGTCCGAAGCTGAGGAAATTAGTAACAATGGGCCTTCAAGAGCAGCTGATAACAGCAGTACGTGTTACATCAGTCAACTCCAATGCACTGTTTTAATTGCTTGATTTTGTTATGTTAGAGTTCTCATTTGTTTTACATTATTGCTTTTGTTTTTCCTCAGTCCTTGGCCTCTGCGATGACATTGTACTCGGCGAGGTGATCACTCAAATGCCATGGTGATCACGTGTGACATCACTCAATTCCAATGCACTGTTTTAATGGTTTGATTTTGTTATGTTAGAGTTCTCATTTGTGTTACATTGTTGCTTTTGTTTTTCCTCAGGCCTTTGCAATGACATTGTGCTGGGCGAAGTGATCACTCGATTGCCATGGTATAACTGGCCGGTCTTTACGCTGCTGAGTCGATGCTATGACAAAATCTTTCCCATATTACGCCCGTCTCCAAAATCCCCGTATTCTTTCCAAATCCCTCGTTTTATTCCATACTCCAGACCCGGAATACCCTCAGTATAACAGCTTTTTTATCTGGGTTTACAGCGACACTGAAGGCAGTGTAGAGAATGTTTCAGTTCTGAATGTTATAGGAATTTCTTTTTTTTTGTATTTGTATTTTCATAATTGAAGAAAATAGAGAGACTCCTCTTTTAATTAGGTCTCTTAAGATACATTTTTTATTCATTTGTGTGGATGTTGTATTCATATTTTTATTCTTTCATTTTAATATCTCAATTATTTTCATAAATTTAAGCAAAATATTAGTGATAGTAAATTAGAAATCTAAGAAAATAAATCTTCATAATAAAATATTTCATAAGAACTTAATATTTATAGTGATGAGCTATAATATCTATTGTGATGAGCCATTTCAGTGGAATATCCATAACAATTTGCAGATTAATTGTTCTGATAGCTATACATGTATTGCCAAATATTAAATATGATGCAAACATTTATTATTATTTCTATTAATAATTGTACCAAATGGAACAATGATAATTACAAATGTACCTTATTTAATGTATATTAAAAATTGTTTTGTATCCCTAGCTATAAAGATTAAATCTGTTATCCCTTGAAATGTTCTAGGTTGTTGTTGGAACGAAGTCGAGGCACACTAGGGGCTACGACTCAAAATGAATCTTAAAGCTAGATTTGTAGTAAGGTCATGAAGTTTTCCCCTCTCTATTTATTGGAACTTTGGGACCTTAAAGAAACTCAAATCAAGTGACAGGTACTCTCAACTCTAAGAGGCATGTGTCTATGAGTGTTTTAGATAATCAAGCTTTAAAGGGAGATGAAATAGTGAATTGGAGGAAAGAACAAAATGAACATACAAGGAACTGCAAAGAATGAATCTTGTAGCCTATGTGAGATGAATAGCATGCTGATCAATGAAGAATTCAAATACTCTAACAATTGTGAACAAATCAAGAAACATATGCTTCAAATAGTTAACACCTTCATACACTCAAACTGATGTGGCATAGAGGAAAAGACACATGTCACGCATTTTTTGAATGCTAACTTGTATATATGGTTCATTCTTGATCCAAAAGAGGATCTAGAGAAGACTAAGGACAACTCAGAACTTGCAGAAGCAACTCATGAAGCTCAGAATGGCCTCAACAGACAGAGAAAGGGAAAAAATTCAAAGTCCTTAAAACTCAGTGAAATTGGTATGATTGTGAAGAGTACATCGCAATATTTCCAACGACTCAAATGACTCGTCAATCACAGTTACTGATTGAAATATATTCATGGTCAAAGATTGGTCAACCTAGCACAGTCAACAAGGGATGAGTCAGCATCCATACTGTTGACATCAGCATCATTATAGATGACATCATCATTACGGATGCTGACTCATCCCTCATTATATCCGCCTTAACTATAGCTTCACCAACCACTAGTCCAAACGACCCCATTTGTTACAACACCCGCAAAATTTATTTAAATTTTGAATCCATCAGTGCACGGGGGGAAGCGCGCGACGGGATGGCAAGACACGGTTTACAAGGAATTTTTTGAGAATTAATTGCAGGTTGCATGGCATAGAAACTGAGACAAATTTTCTCTTGGGCCTGGGAGTGCCAAAGTAAGATTGAGGTGTGGAAACAATCATTTTTGGCTAATTTGATGCAACGAATTCAATGGTGTTGTCTGCTTTCTGATCTGAGCAAAGATTTTGCAACTTAATTCTAGAATGAGGTATACTTATGTATTTTCCCAAATTCTTTTGTTGAGTTAATTCTAGAAGTTGATCGTGCATCCCGAAGGAATAAAAGGGTAGAAGAAGACAAGCATGATGAACACGAGAAAAAATTCCATATGGTCTTTTATCGCATGTCAAAAATGGTCAAACGAATGTATGGAGACTATGAAAAGAGGATGAAGAAAGGGAAGAAAAATGAAGCACATGGTGATGATGATGCTTCGGTAAATCAAGGGGCTAGAGGAGACCCTCCTCAGCCTCCATCTTCACCATCAAGTTCTAGTTCTTCTTCCTCTGAGCATTCTCATCATTCTCATCATTCTAGCCATAAAGCCTCTTTTAAGAAACCATTATTAAAGCTTGATGTTAAATTTGTTTTATTTATGTTTAATCGAGACATTAATCTTGAAAAGATAGATAATTGGATCCGACAGGTTGAAGTATATTGTCGTGTTCAATAGATTGATGAAGGGGAAGTTAAAGTGCAATTGGCTTCTCTTCGATTGGAAGGCACCACTCTCGTATGGTGGGAGAAAACTTCAGGAAAAAAGTAAGTCTGGTAATGTTCTTTCCACATGGTCGGAATTTAAATCAACAATAAGGAAGAAATTTTATCCATTGGGTTATATACATAAAGCAATGATGGAATGCAAAACTTTAAGACAAAGTAAAGGTCAAACTGTACAAAGTTTCACAGAAGAATTTAGGAAGAAAGCTCTTGCATTAAACATTCCTTTGGATTCTTATGAAACTTTAATGAAATATATTGGCACACTTCAAAATTATATTAATCATACTTTTCTATTGTTTAACCCCACCAGTCTTGACGAAGTTTGTGTGCAATCCACTCACCTTGAGAACAAGGGAAAGCATCTTCAAGAATATCCCACAAAGAAACCTTCCAATCTCCCACATAAGCCATTTAATAAGTTTAAAAGGAAGGACAAGAAGACCACCACAGTAAAGAGAGAAGAAGGAAATACATACTGCACTCATTGCAATAAAAGTGTGTTGAGGGGTCCTAAATCCCTTTAACTCAACAATAGGAACCAAACCCGCCATTAAGGCCCAATTAGACTCTGCATCGTTTAATAGTGGAATGGTTCTCCAGATCTTGCGATCTGGCCAAATAATCGATGGGATTTGCATTTTCTTGTGAAGGTTTTCTCCTTCAGTTCAAACATTCTCTTTTTTTTTGTATTTTCTCTTATAGGTGGAACCGATACAAGATAAAAGTTGGTAAAAACCAACTAGGTAACAAATAAGGAAGAACACAACTACTGGAGAAGGTTGAGCTTTGGGATAACCCTTTTTATTCTAGCATGCAGACAACAATGATCTACCACAAGCCTAGTACTAATACATTAACCTCTTGGTATTCCAATTTGATTGAGATATAATTTATCAGAAAGAAAACATGCATTCCATAAACGGTGGCAAGAAAAAATAATTCTCTTAACTCTAATCATCCATCACATAATAACACCACGACTTACTTTTCATCATTAGAGATAAGAACTATAAAGAATTGCATAAGATAACTTATCAATAGTTTTAGAAGCTCTTACTCGTTACAACATCCATTCAAGAGATGAAATTGAAAATAATTCTTCTCCGCATCCAATCATACACACTTTTGATGAAAAACACAACTTTGTCTCTAGTCCTAAGCATGACTTCTCAATTAAGGAAGCTCCAAAATAGTTCTTAACAAAATCCAAAAATGAGGGTCTTTTCAACAACCATCGACCATTGTTAATAGGTTAACTCTCCTATTTATAACATACTATTAACTAAAAATAACTATTAAATTGCAGTTAAGTAAAACAAAATTCTCCACATGGCGCTTTATTCTATCACTCTTCAAAGAGCCATCAAATGATCTCACTCGAGTGGATGACTCTTCTCATACTCTGACCACTTGATGAAGAGATCCTCACATGTGTTAGCATATGGGAATATATGTTGTTCCATTGGGGCCCAATGAATCTCTCTTATCTCTACTGCTTATGCCCGATAGTTGACTATTCTGGCACTTAACTATTGAAATATGTCTCGATATTTGATCAGGTTATCCATGAACTGCCACACCTGTCCCGATGCCAAGTCTGCAACCTTCGCTATTTACTTGACCCATGATGAGTCTTTCTCAGTGTGCTATTTGTCTATGTCGCGCACGTCAACAAAGTCATCGAGTGTGCCAAATTTTGGGAGACCAATGTCTCTCATTTCGCAGTTGATCTTGATCCATCTTTTCTCGCACTTGGCCCATTTCTCTTTTATTTCCCGATGGGGTTTCCAATCCATTTTTGCCCAATATTCGATCAATTTCTTTATGCGATCGAGGCTGCTTTCTTTTAACACCCAGATGTCGTGCTATTCTGTATCTCGGCCCTGCTGAACCGCGTTGATATAGTCAACCCTTTCCACATCTTGTTGTGCTTTCTCGTACCACCTCTCCATATCATTGCACATGAACAACACCATGAGGGTGTCTTCTTGTAGCTCGACTATCCTGGCAGTGAAAAAGTGTCGTTCATCTGTAAATTTGTTGCAGGCCTCTTTGAATTTGCTCCTTAGGTACATCGTGACCTATGTGGTGTCCTGGTAATATTTCACCAATTGGCGCAAATGTTCCAATTGTTTCAAAGAAACAACAAACTCCTCTTCATCCCTTTTTTCTCTGTCCAGGGTGGCGTCTGTGATTTCCATCCCTACGCCAATAAGTTCAGATGTTTTGGCATGCTCTATATTTATTAGACTCTCCTTCGTGGTGATGAGGATGGAATGATCTAGAGTGATCCTCCTCTTCTTGGTGGTTATCTACATGATAAATTTCCTTTTTCGGTCACAAGAGATGGCATGTATGTCAGTGACCTCATCCACGGGCTTTGGAATTTGTTGATCTCCCTAAGTGAGCATATTTTCTGGGCTCTCAACGGTATATATTTGTTCAATATTGGGTTCTTGAACTTCCTCCATATGTTCGAAAGGTCCGTCTTTTTTTTTCCGCTCATCAGGAAGTTGAGTACCGATTGAAATTGAAGCATCAGGGGTGTCGGTACTTACTATATAATCAGTCATTGAGACACCGATTTCTTTCCATGGAGCTTCTTCCTTTTGTTTGGTCGTCTCTGGATCATCCTTCGGACTATCTGCTTGGGTATCCGGTGCATTGGGAAACTCAGTGTCTAAGACACTCTCAACATCTTGTTCAGTCTATGGAAGGTCCTGGATTTGAGAATTGGGAGATGGGGATGATGTCCTCTCTGGATCGTCTTCCTCTACGATCTGTACAAGGGTCACTAGGGATACCTCTGGGCTCCCTTAGGTCTCTTAAGATACATCTTTTATTAGGTCTCTTAAGATACATCTTTTATTCATTTGTGTGGATGTTGTATTTATGTTCTTATTCTTTCATTTTAATATCTCAATTATTTTCATAAATTTAAGAAAAACATTAGTGATAATAAATTTGAGATCTAAGAAAATAAATCTTCATAATAAAATATTTCATCAAAACGAAATATTTATATTGATGAGCCATAATATCTATTGTGATGAGCTATTTCAGTGGAATATCCATAACAATTTGCAGATTAATTGTTATGATAGCTATACATGTATTCCCAAATATTAAATATGATGCAAACATTTATTATTATTTCTTGTGATAGCTATACATGTATTGCCAAATATTAAATATGATGCAAACATTTATTATTATTTCTATTAATAATTGTACCAAATGGAACAATGATAATGACAAATGCACCTTATTTAATGTATTTTAAAAATTGTTTTGTATCCCTAGCTATAAAGATTAAATCTGTTATCCCTTGAAATGTTCTAGGTTGTTGTTGGAACGATGTCGAGGCACACTAGGGGCTAACACTCAAAATGAATCTTAAAGCTAGATTTGTATTAAGGTCATGAAGTTTTCCCCTCTCTATTTATTGGAACTTTAGGACCTTAAACAAACTCAAATCAAGTGACGAGTACTCTCAACTCTTAGAGGGATGTGTCTATGAGTGTTTTAGACAATCAAGCTTTAAAGAGAGATGAAATAGTGGATTGGAGGAAAGAACAAAATGAACATACAAGGAATTGCAAAGAATGAATCTTGTAGCCTATGTGAGATGAATAGCATGCTGAGAAATGAAGAATTCAAAGACTAACAATCGTGAATAAATCAAGAAACATATGCTTCAAATAGTTAACACCTTCATACACTCAAATTGATGTGGCATAGAGGAAAAGACACATGCCACCCATTTTTTGAATGCTAACTTGTATATACGATGTGTTCTTGATCCAAAAAATGATCCAGAGAAGACTAAGGACAACTCATAACTCGCAGAAGAAACTCGTGAAGCTCGGAATGGCCTCAGCAGACAGAGAAAGGGAAAAAATTCAAAGTCCTTAAAACTCAGTGAAAGTGGTATGATTGTGAAGAGTACGCCGCAATATTTCTAACGACGCAAACGACTCGTCAATCACAGTTACTAATTGAAATATATTTGTGGTCAAAGCTTTGTCAACCTAGCACAGTCAACAACGGATGAGACAACATCTGTACTGCTGACATCAACATCATTATAGATGATGTCATCATTACGGATGCTAACTCATCCCCCATTATATCCGCCTTAACTATAGCTTCACCAACCACTAGTCCAAACGACCCCATTTGTTACAATGCCCGCAAAATTTATTTAAATTTTGAATCTGTTAGTGCACGGGGGGAGGCACGCGATAGGATGGTAGGACACGGTTTACAAGGCATTTTTTGAGAATTAATTGCAAGTTGCAGGGCATAGAAACTGAGACAAATTTTCTCTTGGTCCTCGGAATGCCAGAGTCAGATTGAGGTGTGGAGACAATCATTTTTGGGTAATTTGACGCCACGAATTCAACGGTGCTATCTGTTTTCTTATCTGAGAAAAGCTTTTGCAACTTAATTCCAGAATGAGGTATACTTATGTATTTTCCCAAATTCTTTTGTTGAGTTAATTCCATAATTTGTTCATGCATCCTGAAGGAAGAAAATGGCAGAAGATGACAAGCATGATGAACATGAGAAAAAATTCCATATGGTATTTTATCGCATGTCAGAAATGGTCGAACGAATGTATGGAGACTATGAGAAGAGGATGAAGAAGAAAGGGAAGAAAAAGGAAGAACATGGTGATGATGATGCTTCGGTAAATCAAGGGGCTAGAGGAGACCCTCCTGAGCCTCCATCCTCACCATCAAGTTCTAGTTCTTCTTCCTCTGAG
>JZKD02S1710973.1:309426-356891 GCA_000966675.3 Picea glauca
TTCATTCTGGACCCCCACCCCCCAAGTGTTAAATTTCGGATGGCAAGGGGGGGTCCGGAATTGTTTTTGTTCGTTGATTTAAATTGATTTGGGGAAAGTATGTGTGGAGTTGGGGGTGGGTAGAACTTAGGATAGGCTTTAGTTTGGCTTTTAATTTTAATTTTTTTCTTTTTAATATTTTTATTTTTATTTTAATGTTTTATTACATGTTTGTTTATGTTTTGTTTTGTTTTGTTTTTATTATATTTTTTATTATTGTTTTATTACTTTGTTTTATTTTAATTGTTATATATATTTTTTTGTTTTTTAGTTTTGTGTTTTAATTAATATTTCATTTTTAATTCTTTTTAATTTATATTTGTTTATTTTGACAAACTAACCTAAATATTAACAACTAACTCAATTATTAATCATTAATTAATTAATGATTAATTTATTATTAACCAGTCTAACATAAAATTAACTATACTAAACTTATTACTAACATTATTGACCTATTGATTTTATCCTAACTTGGTTTATTACAAATGTAGGGACGAAGATGGAGGGATAATAGAGGATGACGTCATAAGGCAGGAGCGGTATGGTATTGTCGGTATGGTGGTAAGTTGTCTGGAGTGGAGGAGATCTATTGCAATGGATTGATGACACGTTGGGACAGGGCCCACCGGAAAAACCACATCATTTTGGACCCCCCCCCATCGTTAAAGGAATAATGGTCGAGGGGGTCCAGAATCACCTATAGACCGTCCATCTGCACGCTTTCATGATGACCATAGATCTGTGCGCACTTTTTAATCACCATTCCAGACCCGCCCCCACCATTAAAAACATGCATGCAATAAACGACAGAAAGAAGACTAATTCTCTTAACTCTAATCATCCATCACATAATAACACCATGACTTACTTTTCAACATTAGAGATAAGAACTATAAAGCATTGCATCATATAACTTATCAATAGTTTTAGAAGCTCTTACTTGTTACAACATCCATTCAAGATATGAAATCGGAAATAATTCTTCTCCTCATCCAATCATACACACTTTTGATGAAAAATAGAACTTTGTCTCTGGTCCTAAGAATGACTTATCAATTAAGGCAGCTCCAAAATAGTTCTTAACAAAATCCAAAAATGAGGGTCTTTTCAAAAACCATCGACCATTGCTAATATGTTGAATCTCCTATTTATAACATACTATTAACTAAAAATAACTATTAAAGTGAAGCTAAGTAAAACAAAATTCGCCACATGGTGCTTTATTCTATCAGTATTCAAAGAGTCATCAAATGATCTCACTTGAGTGGATGAATCTTCTCGTACTCTGACCACTTGATGAAGAGATCCTCACATGTGTTAGCATACGGGAATATATGTTGTTTCATTGGGGCCGAATGAATCTCTCTTATCTCTACTGTTTGTGCCCAATAGTTGACTATTCTGGCACTTAATTGTTGCAATATGGCCCGATCTTTGATTGAGTTCTCCATGAACTGTCGCACCTGTCCTGACACCAAGTCTGTCACCTTTGCTATTTCCTCGAACCATGATGAGTCTTGTTCGGAATGCTATTTTTCTATGTCACGCAAGTTAACAAAGTCATCGTGTGTGCCAAATTTGGGGAGGCTGATGTATCTCATTTCGCAGTTGATCTTGATCCATCTTTTCTCTCACTTGGCCCATTTCTCTTGTATTTCCCGATGGGGTTCCCAAGCCATTTTTTCCCAATATTCGATCGATTTCTTTATGCGATCTAGGATGATTTCTTTTAACACCTATATGTCATGCTATTCTTTATCTCAGCCCTACTAAACCATGCTAATATAGTCAAACCTTTCCACATCTTGTTGTTCTTTCTTGTACCACCTCTCCATATCATTGCACGTGGCCAGCGTCATGAGGGTGTATTCTTGCAGCTCGACTATCTTGGTAGTGAAAAAGTGTCATTCATCTGTAAATTTGTTGTAGGCCTCTTTGAATTCTCTCCTTAGGTACACCGTGACCTGTGTGGTGTCCTGGTAATATTTCACCAAGTGGTGCAAATGTTCCAATTATTTCAAAGCAACAACCAACTCCTCTTCATCCCTTTTTTCTCTGTCCAGGGTGGCATCTGTGATTTCCATCCCTGCGTCGATAAGTTCATATGTTTTGGCATGCTCTTTATTTATCAGACTCTCCTTCGTGGTGATGAGGATGGAGCAATCTAGAGTGATCCTGCTCTTCTTGGTGGTTCTCTGCACGATAAATTTCTTTTTTCGGTCATAAGAGATGGCATGTATATCAGTGACCTCATCCACGGGCTCTAGAATTTGTTGATCTCCCCAAGTGAGTATATTTCCTAGGCTCTTGATGGTATATATTTGTTCAATATTGGGTTCTTGAACTTCCTCCATATGTTCAGAAGGTCCATCTTTTTTTTGTCACTCATCGGGAAGTTGAGTACCAATTGAAATTGAAGTGTCGGGGGTGTCGGTACTTACTGTATAATCGTTCATTGAGATGTCGATTTCTTTCCATGGAGATTCTTCCTTTTGTTCAGTCATCTCTGGATCATCCTTCGGAATATCTACATAGGTATCCGGTGCATTGGGAAACTCAGTGTCTAAGACACTCTCGACCTCTTGTTCATTCTATGGAAGGTCCTGGATTTGAGCATTGGGAGATGGGGAATATGTCCTCTATGGATCATTTTCCGCTATGGTCTATGCAAGGGTCACTAGGGATACCTCTAGGCTCTCTTCGTCATCATATATGTTTATCAATTCACTTAAGGGGTTCGACGCACATTCTCTCCCTGATGTTTCGACTGTCTCCGACCGAGTTGAAACACCTGCTGGCGATCCAGTCGGTGGCTTTGTGAATTCAGGGTCATCGAACCCAGTGAGTTCATCAATGTCTACTAATTTAGTGCCGCTTGGGCCCGTCTGGCTTCCATCTGGGTTATCAACAAGGAACCTTGTCATTCCTGTGAGGTCTGGGTCTTCTTGCAACTGATCAATTATCCGTTGTGCCTATAATATCATGATAAACACCCTCTCTTGCACGTCCTGAGTCATAAGGAAACCTCTATCTTCCATAGGGGCTACCATGGGGACTTATGTTTCTTCTACCACTATTTCTTCCCTGGATCTAAGGGCCTCTTGAGCTGATTTTGCTTGTTCATCCAGGCTCATGGCTCTGAACCTGGTCATTTTTGGGTCGACCATCCTTGCCACCACCTCGTCCCATTCTTGGGAATTTTTTTTGAAGACATCATCTTCAAATTTGTCATGGACATATGGCCAACAGGATGACACTTGCGAGACATTTTTCAAGACCAAACCCTTGGGGTCATGCTTGCATAATCGAGTGGTCTAGAATATGAACTCCAATTGTCTCAACCCTTCTTGTTTGGCTTGAGCGGTGTCTTTCACCAAGTAGAATCCTACATGGAATCCATAAGGTATAAACACTCTCTTTTTATCCTTGACCAGGGTGGCATTGTAGCCTTGCAGGATGGTCTGGTAGCATATCTCTCCCACTACAAGTCGGTCAAGGACATGCACTGGTAGAATATGTGGTGCTTCGGTGGCCCCAAACACCCTAATGTAGGTATCACGCTCATCTAAGTACTAGTGTCCTACCTTTGATATAATTTTCTTGGCCACATTCGATAGTCTCTGCGACGTGCCTGCTTAGGTTCATGTCAATGAAAATGTTTCTGGAACACATGACATCAAGTAGATATGATTCCATGTATAAGTTTGGTGTCTCTCCTTCCTTTAACATATGATCCTATTGTATATACATGATCAGTGGTTTCTAAATGATCACCCCCCAGTTGAAACCTCTCTTGGAGATTGCCACTATGTAAGCTAAGGGCATCCATGGCTATGAAAATATGGAGAAGTCCTTCTCTCCATATAATCAGCAGATGAGAGCCATCAAGTAAATGTATTAATCCCTTAAGTTGGTCATCTGGTACCAATTAGTGCTTCGGTTGGTGTATTTCTTGTCTTCCCTTCACCATGACGCCATCACTCAGATGGTGTCATGGCGCTCATAGAAATTCACAACAAAATCTATATTCAACCGCTCCTTGGGGTCTTAGAGTTTGTAGTATTTATGGACCTCTACCAGTAGGAACACCCCATCACATGCACCATTATCATCGTTGATTAAACACTTTTGTGTGTCTATGTGGTTGATGAGCCACTTCAAGAGTTCTATAGAGGGAAACATAGGGGTTCTTCTTGCTACCATGTGCAAGTATGACCGATGGATATTTTGAAACACCTCGTCATCGAGATTTCTCACATCTGGGTCACTGTGCAAGATATATTACTGGAATTCCTCCCAGATGATATTTTTGAAGAGTTTTCCCTAATGCGGTAATGTTGTCTTGCACCCTTTGATTTCCTCTGTATCTCCAAAGGCTAGAGGCTGGACAAAATATTTCTCTGTCGATGTTTTGATGATGGGCTCCAGTCTTCACATGAATTCCAATTGTCTTGTGACCCTTGGAGAGGATCCTTCACCTAACTTTGGTTCTTTCAACTTCAGTGCCCTCGATGATTGTCTAGTGGTTGCATTTCTTGGAGGAATTGTTCCTGCAATCAAAATAACCTTTAGAGACTACGTAAATAATAAAACAGGATAAAAAATATATGGAGTGTAAACGTGTAAAATACACAGACTTGGATACATACCTGTAAGTTTGTTAGACCTGGTTATTTGATACTCACGTGATCTCTACAACTCTCGAATTGCTTGTATCATTTATCCAGATGCTCTGAATTTCTTTGTACGTAAAATGATTTTATTTACAATGGTTCAAGAGAATTTAAACTAGAGAAAAGATTACCATGTCGCATCAATCATTGAATTCGGGTGATGAGTGAAATTTAAACAAATCTGTTTTCGAATATCTGCAACTTAAATTCATTGTGGGTTGACGGTGGAAGCGTGGAGGGTGATGTGGTCTATCGAGGATTTTTAAATGGTTCTTTTGATTAGCGCATGAGGTAACAACTAATGCGATATTTGGTATTAATTTGGACCTAGGGAAATAAGAATGACATCGGGGTAAAACTAGATGGTACGGTTCTCCAATCTGGAAAAGACATGTGGCATTGAGATAGGTGGCCTAATCTGTGTGTATTAATCGAATCCAGGGATTTCATTAAGATATTTGGTTTAAAACATATCTTAACTTTCCGATGCTGAAAAGTATCTAGGATCGACGATTGGCGATAGCTATCACATGTTTTTCTACGGATTAGCTTCCTCAAAAAATACCCAATGTCAAAATGTATCGGGGATTGACGATTGAGAGAACTCTTTCGTGTAGTCACAATGTTCATCATGATCCTTTTAGGTCTTCCCCAATTTTTCTAGGCGCATTGAGTATCGGCTATCGACGATATTGTTTCTTTCTTCGCTAACGTCTATTCCCCTCATATTTTACCGATGCCGATGAGAAATCGGTTATCGGCGATATCCGTATGCAAAACTTTGGCGCAGACAAAATTTTATTTTGCCAATGCCGATGGATATCGGCGCTCAATGATTGAGATTTCCCGAGTGGCTCTTTTCCTTCTTTGAATGCCTTTCGATGTTGAATTTGAGTATATCGGGTGAAGTTTTTTGGCTTTTGATTCTTTATTCAGGCGTTAAGGATTTTTTTTTTAAAGTCATGGGGTTTCATAAGTTCAAACAAACTTGAAAAACTAATGAGATTCATGATAATAAGCAAGCGTACAACATGTTTTCATAAAAAAATGAAGTTGAAAAAGACAATGCAAAGATCAAGTGGTACCTAAAAAGTAAAAATAAATGACATAGGATTTTTAGGGTGTGTTGAGTGCTCAACAAATGGAGACTTACTGGGAGAAAACAAAATTTTTGTTCCTTCCTCGAGCTTGGTTGATGCAAACGTTGGTTAGGATCTTAACTTTTTTTTTTTTTTTTTTTAATCAGAGCCACTTTTACCTTTTCATTTGAAATTTCCTCGGTTGATGCAACTGGGCCTGCCTGTGGGATTTTCAACCTTTATTCAACCTTATTTTCCTGTAACCCTGACTCACGTGCCCTTTGACAAGAGTCTAGTAAAGCATTCACTAACACTAGGCCCTTTTAGTTACCCTTATTCACTTGTTACGATATTGCTCCACTGACAGCGAGCATCCATAGCCCCGGTGGAGTCACCTCGACGTCACATACCTTGTTTCACTGCCAGCGAGTGTCCATAGCCCTGATGGATTTATCTGCATACCCTTTCCTACTGCGTTCTCATTGGATATAGTTGATTTTTATTTCAGCAGAATGCCCTGAGCGAGTGGGAGAGGAGAACGTCTGTTGTTTTCAAAATGAAATGGTTAAGGTGAAACTTGATATCTTTGTCTCTAAGGTACATTATCTTACCAGCATACTAAGGAGGGTAAAAGAGCTAGTAGTAATATTATTTAATATAGTATTAATAATATAATATTTCATTTCATAATATATTAATAAAATAAAACTAAAAATCAATTTAGCAAATTTTTGAGCGCTCTGCAACTAGGGTTTGAACCTTCCCAGCCAGAGCGAACTGTGTGCAACAGATGAGGGCCCCGCAAGGGATTCTGAACCACGGGGAGGGGGCACCGCCCGACATCTCCTACAAACAAGCTGTAACCAACGAAAATCACGCCGAAGGAATGAAACGACCAACCTTCAAAGCGCCTCCAGACATCCGCGCGCAGCTTTTTGCAGAAGGGACTTTCAAAGATCAGGAAATGGACATTGATTCGGCCACATAAAAGATCCCAGCAAGAGCCTTAGCTCCTTTGACGCCAGGTAAATGCATTCCTCAGGCACCTCAGGCTCCAAAATATTTCATAAGCTCGCCCCGCATAGAGGAGCAGAAACAATACATGCGAGATAATGCCCTGGTGGGGAAGTTCTTAGGGCTCTGGCCCTCGGAGCGGGACCTGGTCAAATGGATACAGCACTGGTGGAAGCCAAAAGGCCACTATGACCTACAACTGGGCTCGAAGGGATTCTTTACAATCATTTTCCACAATCTGGAGGACAGAAACCGTATCTTTGATGGAGGGCCTTACTTCTACAACTCGACCGGACTCTTCTTGAGATTCTGGACAGAGAGGTTCAGCCCGGAAAAGGAAGTTTTTTCCCATGCGCCGGTTTGGATCAGACTATACTCACTCCCCCAGGAATTCTGGATGGAAGAGGTCCTAGCGAGCATAGGGAACACCATTGGTATATATGTTAAGTCCTCCGAGGCTACCAAGCAGCGGTGATACACATCATACGCATGAATCTATGTATATCTGAACATAACTAAGCCTCTCCCAGGATCAATCATGCTGGAGTATCAGGACGAAGATTGGTCTCAAACCATCGATTATGAGCATATTCCCTTCCGGTGCTGAAGATTTCATGAACACGAGAACCTCTTCCGAGAATTCCCTCTCAATATGACTCACAAGGAGGAGAACCCAGAAGGCAGCAAAGACAAGGATGGATTTACGCAATCAACAGGGCGAAGACGACCAAGAGGAAGAAAGCAACCAGCCTAGGTAAGTAATGATTCATCCACAACTAATAATTTTTCCCTACTATAAAATCAACCAGAAAATTTGAATACCCCAGCAACCCTGAATACACCACTCTCGAACGATATACCTAGTTCGTAACCCAGAATGCTGAACAGCCAACAAAAAACAAGGAATCAGACCATCCACCCACAGTCTTGGCTCAGGATCTACCAGAAACGTAGGAGATTGAAGATGCTGATGAGGAAATGGAGCTAGAGGAGCAGGACCTGGCTCGAGTGGACCTGGACCACCTGGAGCACGCTTATAGGCATAAAAAAATCTACACCATACCCAGGGATCAACTGAGGAAAGTGCACAAAATATTCCTCAATTCATCCGGAGGCTCCTCAGCCCGAGATAACAAAGCCCTAGGCATCCAGGGTAATCAGACGAAAATGCCAAGCAAAGCTCAAAAAGATGAAAAGAAATGGGGCTGGAAATCCACAAACAAGCTCATACAGGAAATAGGAAGTTTCATGGTAAACTCAGGCCAGATTAATCTGATCTCGGATAGTTTCCCTCCCCTCCCTCCCCAACCGTCATCATGAGGATTTTATCCTGGAATATCATAGGCCTTAACGAATGTAGCAAGAAAAGAATGCTACGAGAAATGATTATATCTGAAACACCTGATATTATACTACTGCAAGAGACAAAAAGCACCTCTGAAGACATGGATCGGCTACTTCCCTATTGTTGGAGGCATGGGGGGTCAGTCACGACTGATGCCATTGGAACGGCTGGATTATTGGCCATCCTCTGGAATACCAATGTTGTAACAATGGAGAATATACATGCCACACGATGGGATATCACTACCGAGTACAGGCTCATTGGATCAAACAAGCCTGGGCACATCACTAATGTTTACGAACCAGCCACTCCAAGGGACAAACAGGCTTTCCTATGGAGCCTGAGGTACTTGGCCAGCCTCACTCAGCACAACAGATGGATTGTTGGAGGTGACTTTAACATCATCCGCAGCCTGAAGGAGAACAAAGGCGAATTAAGACGGCTGGATCAGGACTCCTGCTACTTCAACCAACTAATAGATGATCTGCAGTTGATTGACCTAGAAACAAGCAATGGCTCTCACACTTGGTCCAACAGACGAACGTGAATGCATCAAATAGCATGTAAGTTGGATCGCTTCCTCATATCGGAACCCTTTATGATGGATGGCACGACAATGGAAGCCACTATATTGAATATCCCGAGGTCAGATCACTGGCCCATACAACTTTGGGTGGATGTCCCGGCCACACCCGGAAAGAAACCCTTTCGATTTGAACAGTTCTGGCTCAATCACCTGGATTTTCAAGAAAATATCCAAGATTGGTGGAGAGAAGCAGATATCCCCTACGGCTCTAAAATGTATAGGTTCCAGCAAAGGCTGAAGAATATTAAGCACAAGCTTAAACTATGGAACAAGCACACCTTCGGCAGCATTTTTGATTCTCAAAAATAGTTATCAGAGCAAGCGAATGAGATACAATGCCAAATCAGAGAGCAGGGGCTAACAGAAGAGCTCAAAGCCCAGGAACTTAGAGTACACCTACAGCTTGAAGAAAGGAAGAGACAAGAAGAGATACTATGGAAACAGAAGTCACGCATTCAGTGGCTCAAAGAAGGGGAACGCAACACCAAACTCTTCCACTGAACTGCTATTCAGATAAGACACTCTAACAGGATCACGCACCTTGTCTCGGATGAAGGGGAAATCCTCCAATCTCATGCTGATCTGGAAACAACCTTGCTTAATCACTTTCAAGATATTCTCACTGAACCCATTTTAGACAGACATGAAGCTATCCATAAGATTACAAGGCATGTGCCCACCCTTGTAACCCAGGAGCAAAACGCAGCTCTTATCAGACCCTTCACCATCGAAGAGATAGATCAAGTGCTACAGGACACCCCCAAGGGAAAGGCTCCTAGGCCTGACGGCTTCACCAATGACTTCTTCCATTACTGTTGGCCAATGATCAAAACAGAGGTCTGGGAAATTCTGGAGGATTCTCGATCCACAGGAAACGTCCTCCAGGCTCTTAACGCCACTTTTATCACCTTAATCCCCAAAGAGGGGCAGGCACATTGGCCCAGACAATACAGGCCCATAGCTCTCCACAACTTCATCTACAAGCTCCTTACGAAAGTAATAGCCCGAAGGCTCAAGCCAATTCTACCAGTGATCATCTCCCCGGAGCAATCGGGCTATGTCGAAGGCAGACAAATTCTGGACAACATCATTCTGGCTCATGAGGTAATTCACTCCCTACAAAAAACTAAAACCCCTGGTATGCTCCTCAAACTTGACCTTTATAAAGCCTTTGATAAGCTAAGCTGGCAGTTTATGCGAGAAATGCTCTTAGCTTTTGGGTTTAATCAAGATTGGGTAGCTTGGATTTTAAACCTGACCTCCTCGGCCTTCTTCTCTCTTCTTGTAAATGGTGTGCCTTCGAGGCCCTTCACCCCCTCCAGAGGGATTAGGCAGGGCGATCCCCTGTCCCCCTTCCTCTTCATTATTATGGCCGAAGGACTTAGCCGTTCCATCCACGCTGCTTTGGAAAACAACCAGCTAGCAGGGTTACCCCTGCACGGAATCTCTCCCCCTATCTCGCATAGCCAGTTTGTGGATGATACTCTCTTAATGGGGAGCCCTATCGTAAGAGAAGCTAACTCTCTCCAGGAAATTCTCCAAACCTTCTCTGATGCCTTGGGTCTGGAATGCAACAAAGACAAATCCCAAATCTTCTTCTTTAACATGCCTCCTCAGGTTCAGCACCATATCTCGGCTATCTTGGGCTTTAAGAGAAGCTCCCTTCCGTCCAAATATCTCGGCATTCCCCTGATTGACAATGCCCTCCGGAACTCTTCTTGGGAACTCTTTCTTTCTTCTTTTTCCAAAAGACTTTCCTCTTGGACCTTCAGAGCCTTAAACCTACCCAACCGACTTATTTTGCTCAAAGTCATTCTCCAAGCCCTTCCGATTTACACTTTCTCAATGCTAGCTGCCCCAAAGTTTGTCCTCACCACCATCAAAAGCTTACAGAGGAATTTTATATGGCAAGGCCTCAATAAAGAAAAGAAGATTGCACTTGTCAGCTGGGAAAAAATTTGTAAGCCCAAAGCTCAAGGAGGACTGGTCTGAGAGATCCGTCCATGGTGAACAAGGTACTCAGCGCCAAAATCTGGTGGCGCTGGCTAAAAAACCCAACAGACCTTTGGGCCTGACTTTGGAGGAAGAAATATGCCCCCAGAATGGTAGAAAAGAACCTCATTCGATGGAATGGGGATAACCTAGGATCGTTAATCTGGACAGTGGCAAGGCAGAATAGACAACTAGTCACTCAGCATGCCTTCTGGGACGTAGGGAATGGGG
The DNA here is from genome assembly GCA_000966675.3 of Picea glauca. NCBI lineage: Eukaryota > Viridiplantae > Streptophyta > Pinopsida > Pinales > Pinaceae > Picea > Picea glauca. The sequence continues at coordinate 320,389 of JZKD02S1710973.1, forward strand.
AAACGGCCTTATTCTGGAAGGATTCCTGGCAACAATGGCCAGCCCTTCTTAATGAGGACTGGGCCCATGACATTTTCACCCAAACCACCCGGATGGGCCTGACAAAAATAGTGGACTACTGGCAGGACAATCCCACGGAGGACACTTGGTGCTGTTGGCATCTGGATCGTGAGACCATTGACCCCGACTTGCAGGTCGATCTAACGCCATTACAAGAAGAGCTGACCAAAAGGAAAATTCCCATCAGGGCAGGTGAAGATATTCTACGGTGGGGTTACTGGCCACAGGGCTCCTTCAACATGCGTGAAGCCTACCAAATTAAAACGCAGTCAGACCCCCCCCTACCATCGAAAGCTTGGGGAAAAATCTAGAATCTCAAACACTGGCCGAAGATCACTCTCTTCCTCTGGTTGGTTTCTCACTCAAGCATTCTCACTTGGGACAATCTCATGAAGAGGGGCTTTATTGGACTCTCCATTTGCATTCTTTGTGGAGAAGCAGAGGAAAACATGAACCACCTCTTTAATACTTGCCCTTACACCGCTCAAATCTGGGATCAACAAGTGCTCATCATGCACACCTCGGATCGCCTCAGAGACAGTGTCATCGAAACTGTTATGAATTGGAGAGATCAAGTGTTCAGTTCTCCCTTACTCAACCAAATTTGGCAACTTCTGCCCGGCTTCATCCTCTGTCAAACGTGGAAACAAAGAAACCGAAGAATTTTCAAAAATGCCTCTCTCCCGTGGCAACATTACTGGCGTCAGTGTCACAACAATATCATGGAAACTCTCCTCCTCAGGAATTGGTCTGATGTAGATACAACTTGCCCTCCTTCCGAGCTCCCTATCCTTCAACACTGGAGGCCACTCCCCTCTCCTCAGACTTCCCCCCTCCCCTCTCCCACCTCGCCTACAAGTTGGCCTTCCCTTTGGACTCCCCCCCTAGAGAACTTCGTCAAACTCAATTTCGACGGAGCCTCTAAGGGAAATCCTGGAGACACAGGGTATGGAGTGGTCTTTCATAATCACGCTAGGAAAATTCTTGTCATAGGAGTGGGCTCCCTGGGGCACACCACAAACAATGTCACAGAGCTCTGGGGTCTTTTCAAAGGACTGCAATTGGCTATTAAAAATAACTTCCCAAAGCTCATCATCGAGGGGGACTCTCAGGTCATCATCGTCTTGCTGGGAAAAATCTTAAATGGGGAAAACCCGGAAAGCATTTCCCCCAGCTGGAGACTTTCTCATGGCCTACAGATCATTGCAGGTCTACTACATCCAAACCAGGTCATCATCCCCTCACACATAAGAAGGAAAGCGAATCAAGTCGCGAACGACTTGGCTAACTTGGGCACCAACTGGAGAGGACCCGATCTTCAATATAGCTCGGCCCAGAATCGGGATCATCCCATCCTACAGCAATGTCTTCGCAGGGCTAGAAAGGTTGATTTCCCCCCCAGATGGGGTGATAGAGCGTCCATCGTGGCAAAGAGGAGAGGCTGGCACAAGCCATCACAGCAGGGAGGCACGTGATGGGCTCGTGCTGCAGCCCGCCACCCTCCGTGGAGTTTAATAACGTTTTATTTCGATTTGAGGGGGCATTAATGTCGCACTCCCACAGGCCTCCCCTCGCAAGAGACTTCAGAATGGCCTCACCCTCGCTATATATCATTTCCCCCAGCCTGATGTCTGCAAGCCTCCTCTGGTCGCGGCACAGGCAAGACAGTATCCCTATATCTCTAGTGTCGTTTACACTGTTCTTTTGCCTTTTCCAACACACTGTGCACATAATGAAGCACCCCAGGGGAAGGCTGAAGCAGGGCTCTCCCTGGAAGCCCCATCGACCCCCGGTTACACCTCCTGGCTCATCTTCTAGCAGGCCATCCCCTCGTCCTTAGTCGGATTCTTGAGATGTTCCCCTGCTCGAACCTTTGGTCGCTTCCAGAGCTACATCCTCCCGATTGCCAAAATCCCTCCTGCACCACCTTCCCGATCCCCTGGTGAAGTTTCAGCACCCTCCACCCCTCCTTGCCCCAAGTGGCGACCCTCCTCGGGAAGTGCCTAAGCGAACTAAACCACAGTCCTATGTCTCTTTCGATAGCATGTATTTTAGAGACTGTCTACTTATCATGAGTGATTTGGTCTTTGAGCTTCGACAGGAGATGGAAGATCTCAACTATCATCTCCAAGCTTCAGATACCAAGGTCGAGAGGTGTCTCCAACTTCTATCCTCCATGCAGGGGGCTCTTACTTTGGAGCCAGTTGAAGAAATTCCAAGGGAGACACCTACTGCTGCTACAAATGAAAAATCGAACACTGCCCAACGCTCAATCCACAGGGAACCGGTGAAGAATGAGCACGGCGTCCAAGATAAGGGAGACGAGCGTGACGAGGCAAACGAGCCAGCATATGAGCCAACTGTCATTGAAGAAGAGTCGTGGCCATGGGACCTCCCTCCCATGTGGCCAACCTTCTCGCCAGGTGTTTAGTTTATTTGTTTGTCTTTGTGTCGTTTACCAGTCTTATGATCTCAACTGAAGATCAGTTTAAACTTAGTCTTTTCACTTTAGCTTATGACTATCTGAATTCTGAACTGAAGGGTAAGGCTGGACTGGTTTCCCCTCTGTTAGGGCAGTCCAGCAGATCCACTATGAACATATTTGTATTTTGAAACCTTACTGCAGTTTTAGCAGGAACCTAATATATTTCACTTCTTATTTACAAAAAAATATATATATTAATAAAATAATATTTCATTTCATAATATATTGAGGTAGCTAGCGAGAATAGCTATTGGTAGGAGGTAGAGGTAGATGGGGAGATAGATTGGATGGTGAGATTTATGGGTAGGATTGCTTGGATGTAGAGTTCGGTCAGTAGAATAAGTATCGGTAGGAAGGCTAATGATGACATGGAGGTAGAGTTAGCTTCGGTCTATAGAGTATAGGTTTGAGTAGGCGAGCAATGATTCCTCTCTTCCTGTGATTAGCTCTTGGTTCAGTTCGCAATGGTTGTTCCCATGAATATTGGTTCATGTGACAATGGTTCTTCCAGTAGCAATTGGTTCATGTGAGAATGACTCGTACAGGTTTCAAACTTGCAGCTCCCCGCTAATATATTCCCACTAAGCTATTCCAGATGCAGGCTTCGGCTTGGTAAATAATAAAGTGTTAAGGTGGAGTATGTTAAGTAGCTTATTATTTATTGACCCTGGTCTTGTCAAAGTGGTAAATTCATTGCCTTGAGGCAGAGAAAATCATTCCAATAAGACCTCACCAGGAGAACTAGACCTACTACCTTAATCTCTATGGCTGCGGGAAACAATTATGCAGGGAATCTTACCACTTTACGGTAGGAGTCCAATAGAGGGGCTTTTAGTCGAATTGCTACTACTAAACACGCGGCTTAGAGGATTATCCCTTTTGCCTCCGAGGACCAGGCTCTAGATGGGAACTCTCCCACCTTAACGAGCAGGATTGAGATCCCTAGTAGGTACCACTGGATCATCAGACCTTGATAGGTCTCTCCTTAGACTCTGATGATTTAAAAATGTCCATATTAGGTATGAACTCAGGTGGAGAATGCACCAATGCACCAATGTGAATGTGCGAATGCGCCTCAGCACCTATCTAAGGCGGTGAATATGGGTTAAATAATATGAAGTAATTGCCAAATTGGTTGATGAGGTAAGTCTCCTTTAGATTTGATTTAGACCTCCTTCTCAAGAAGGAAAAAGAAGGCCAATATTAGGTGGGGCGACTTCTCGGTCGATAAGGAAACTATGAGGATTACTCCTTTATGGATGGAGAGGGATAGTAATGACTGAACGAAACTATCTGTTCTGTATATTTATCCTCCTTATCCCTTGGGGGTGAAACCCATGGAAGCAACAATGAGTAGTTCCTTTTTCCTGCCCCACGAACGCTAGTGAGTGGATTCTTATGGCTTTCTTTTCCAGGGAAATAATCTCTATAGTCTACTACGATACAACCTTAAGAACCGAGTGGATTATTGTAAAGGCACCTCCAACATTCTGCCCACTTTCAGCCAGCTCATCGACCATATTATCTGTGCTACATGGGGCATGGAAGAGATGCATTACGAAAGAAGGTAGTTGGGGTTGGATCTTCTCCCATAGTGGGAAAGAAAGAGGTAGGCGATCAAATGCATGCATCGTGATTACTATCGATCTATCTATTTTTTTTTTTCTAGTGAGACCCATACTTTCCTTTCCATATTACCATCTTTCCCTTTAAGGTTTCACCAGACCACTAGGTAGACACTTCTACATTTCTCCAAATTTGTTCATCTGTTCAAGTTAGGAAAAGAACCCCTCGAAACAATTGCAGGTTGCCTCATCATTTCTCATGTTGTATGTGAGCGACGAGTTAGGAACATAGTTCATCATATCACATGTTTTGAGGTCAACCATTTTTTTTCTAAACACAATATTCAAAAGCACAAAACGTACAAATAGAAAAAGATAAAACAAAAAATGCATGTTGCAATCAACGTATCTAAAATAAACATTATGAAAACATAAACACATAAAAAGTATATATTTTTAATGAAAATATTGTTTCAGGGCCTGGCCATTGACTGGGAGGGCGTCAAGTTCCCCCCTCATATTCTACAATCAATATGTACCTAACGCAATCTTCTTGGCCACCTGGAAAGTTCCGAGCAATAGGTTCAGAAACTTAGAATGTTTTCCTTTAGGCTCATTTTCTCTGTCCCACTTCAGGACTAACTCTCCTACCTCAAAATTCTTCTCTTTGGCCTTATGCTTATCAAACCACTTTTTCACTCTATGTTGATGAGCTATGAACTTTGATTTTTCTTTCTCCCTTTCTTTTTATAGCATGAGAAAAGTGTCAATTCTTTGTTGTATGATTGATGAGTGTTTCCCTCTGGAATCCTGAGCAAGTTGAAGAGATGGAAGATAAAGCCCGTTTGGGAGAATGGATTCATGTCCATATACCAGAAAGTACGGGGAATTCCCTATAGCTTCCTTGGGTGTGACTCTATCGTCCCATAAAGCATTATGAAGTAAATTATTCCAATTTCTTTGGTTTTCTGCAACTGTTTTCTTTAATATTCTCACTAGGTTCTTATTAGTTGATTATGTCACTCCATTACCCTGTGGATAATAGTTTGCAGAGTATCTAATTATGATTCCTTTGTCCAAGAAAAAATTTGTTAATAAGGTGGAAGAATAATAAGTTGCATTATCAAAAACAAGGATAGAAGGGACACTAAACCTTGTGATCAGTTGTTGTTATATGAATTGAATCACCACCTTCTCATTTACATGAGTCAGAGGGATGGCATCTGCCCATTTCGTGAAATAAACGGTGGAAGTAAGTATGTACCTATTTTGTTTTGAATAACTTGGTGTAATTTATCCTATGATATCTAACCCCCATTACTCAAATGGCCTAGAGGCAACTACCAGTTGGAGTGGGACAACTTCTCTCTTTTCCCTCCCCATGCTCAATTGACATGTCTTACAGTTTCTAGCATATGTGTGAACATCTTTGAATAGATTAGGCCAATAATAACCAACTCTCAGTATTTTATGAGCCGTGGTGTTTCCTACAAAATTTCCACCTACAGGACCATCATGGATCTCTTTCAGAACTTTGTCTGCAACTTCACGTTCTATACATCTTAAAAGTGCACCATCATATTTAACATGGAATAGCACCGAATTTATGAGGCGATATTGTGATGATTTTAACCTGGGATCTCTCCTTTCCCTAGGGTTTAGGTTTTCTAGGAAAGTCCCATGATGCAAGAGATATGTCAGTTTCTCATGTCAAGACTCTTTCCTGGGGGAGATGTATGAAGCTTCACCACACCATAATGCCAATTCATTCTCCTATCTGTGGTCGTCATTTACTTAGTCCTGAGCTTGGGTTTCCAGTTTTCATAACCCTTTTCCTTTAACTAGTTTAGTAGGTTTTATATCTAGATCAAATTCTTGAACTACTTCCATCTAGATTCCTCTTCTTTCCCCCATCTCCTATTGAGTAAACAAGGATTAGACTGAAGGGTGAGACACGATTACTTTGGTATGGTTCTTGAGGATGTAAGGTCTGAAATGTTTTACTGCCTTGTATACCGCATAATCTTGCTTGTCTATAGCAGAGTAATTTAGTTCAACACCTTAGATATTAGTGCTCACGAATGAAACCATGGCCTCATTGTTGTCATCATCCTTCTGATTTAATACTGCGGCTAACGATTGGTCGGAGGAGAAAGTATAGAGGAAGAAATTTTTGTTGAAATCGGGACTTCGCAACATTGGGGATTGAGATATTGCAGTATTCATATTGTTGAAATCCTTCTTTCGTTCATCATCTCACTTAAATTCAACATATTTATGAATCATTTTTTGTAAGGGTTTGATAGTTTCCATGAAATCTGGGGTGAATTTCCTCACAATATTGATTTCTTGAAAAACAATTGCATATCCCTTTTGTTGTGAGGTAATGGAAGCTAAGCTATAGCCTTAGTCCTTTCTGGATCTATGCGAATGCCTACTTGAGATATAATGTGGCCTAACATCTTACCTTCCTCGACACCAAAAATAGTTTTCTTAGGGTTTAAGGATATGTTGTATTTCCTACACCTTTCAAAAATGTAGGTTAAATGTTGGATGTGATCTTCTCTGTTCTTTGAATACATAGTCACGTTGTCCAAATAGACCACTACACACTTATTGATTAGTACCTCAAATTATAAGTCCATGGCCCTTTGGAAGGTCACTCCTGCATTGATTAACCCAAAGGGCATGCATTTGTAAGCGAAGGTTCCCCACTTGGCTCGAAAGGTGGTTTTCAAGCAGTCTTCTTCTAAAACTAGAACCTGGTTGTAACCTGAGAAACCATCCATCAAGGAGAAAATATTAGAGCCATACATGGTCTGCAGGAGTTGGTCCATTGGTGGGATTGGGTATTTTTTCTTTTCTGAATCTCTGTTGAGATTTCTAAAATCCACACACAAGCGGATTTACCCAGACTTTTTCCTTACAGGAACCAAGTTTGCTACCCATGCAGAGTGTCTAACCTAAAAGATAATTTTGGCATATAACAATTTCTTTAACTCCTGACACATGAGGGGCTCCAGGGATGGGTGGTATTTTTGGAGCTTCTATTGGAAGGGTTTTACTTTAGGCTTTAAAGGGATAGTGTGTTGAATGATACAGGTATCATAAGTTTTCAGGTCTCGGTAGGACCATGCAAAGACATCTTGATATTGTCTGAAAAGTTTGAGATAGGCCTTCCTTTCCTCTTTATATATTGTCTTGCTGAGGTTTACATTTTTTGGGTTTTACGAGGTTTTGAGATTTATAGTTTCATGCATGGGACAGGAACTACCAATCTTCATGTTTTTTGACCCCTTAAATATTTCCCTTAGGTCAAAAGGTTTTCTGAATTTGCTATTCCCTTAGGTATCGTGTGAGACTTAAATTTGTCAGTCAGTTGATCTGTTTGAGGATCGGTTTCTATTGATTGTTCCTGGAATACTTCATCGTCAATAGCCAAGTCTTTGAAATTATTTTGGTTAGTCAAAAAGTTTATGATCTGTTCATCTCCTTCAAATACCTTCCAATTAGAAATATTGTTGGGCATCGATGGTTTGTAGAGAAATTCCACAGTGAACCGGGAGGCTTCATAATCTTCTAGAGGTGATAGCCTTCCAGTAGTGGTGGCTAGAGAATCAACAAGAATGTTATTTTCTATGGGTATTGTTGTGATGTTGAAAGCTTCAAAATGCTCTATTAGCCTCTGCACTTCCTGCTGGTAATTCCTCAAGTGTGGAGAGTTGCAATGTATCATGTTCCTTAATTGTCTAACGGTGATTTCAGAATCTTTGAAGACCTTCAATTATTTAACGTTCAAGTTCATGACTTTCTTTAGCCCTTTTACTAGAGCTTCATATTCGATGGTATTGTTTGTGCATTCGAAATCTAGTCTACAGGACAGAAAATGTCATTTACCTTTTGGATCAATGATGATGCACCCTACCCCAGAACCTTCTTGATATTTAGAGACATTAAAGTATAAGGTCCGAACTTGTGGGAAAAACCTATCAGCTTCCTCCTTTTTGTCACTTTCCTCTCCCATTCCTGTTTGTTTTGTGATTTCTAATGCAAGTTCTCGACAGAAGGTAGTTTCCTCCGTTGTCATCGATAGTTTCTCTTGAAAAACCATTTCAGAGTTTTGGGTAAGGCGAAAATCAGATGAGAGGGGGGTAAAATTATCGAAATCGGAGTCATAGGAATAATTGCCTAGCATGGGGAAATCTACTGAAGAGGGTTCATTTAGGGTTTCTAAATCAGTCACAATATGTTTTAGATATATTTCCTTGTCGATCCTGATCATATTTGTGTGCCCTTTAATGGCAGCCAAAGGTGAGCCCAGTCTGTACTAAAGCATCTGTTTAAGTTCTCATAGCAATCTTGACTCGATAATAATCCATAACCTTCTAGGATATCTACTACAATGATGTCAATTACTTGCACAAATTTAGGTGTGTCGCTATCCTAATCATTACATCTTTGAGTTCTCCCATAACCTTCACCTGGGTTCTGTCTAATTGTATAACATGTTTTTCACTCTTGAAAGGGACTGGTTTTAATTTTTTGAAAATAGACAATGGAATAACATTAGAGAATGTTATCGATTCAACCAAACAATTATGGAGGTTTATGTTGAAGACTTCAAAGGTTAAAAGGAACGGTGGGACAAAAGGTTTTCCCTTCTTATCCTCAGAGCATGTGTTCAGAGTTGGTTTATTTATTAGATCCGTGGGAGTTATATTTCCTCCTTGATCAGTTCTTGTCGGGGGATTTTCTACTGATTTCAATGCCTGTAACATAAAGTATTTTTGCTGAGGGATTCTACACATGTCCATGACCGATATGTTTGCCTTGAATTTCTTCAAATCTTCCACTATGTTGTATTATAGCTTGGGCGATTCTCATGTATGGATGTTAATAGGGTTTCTTCGGGGGAAAAAAGGTGCTTTCGGGTGATCGGGGGTTGGTCTTCCTCCTGAAGTTTGGGTAGTAGCAAGGTTGTTTGAGACAGTTTGACCCCTACTTCGTGTTTTCACATTCAAGAATTCTATTGGTGGTTCTTGGACTTCAAGTAGGTCATCGAAAGGCATAGGTAAATCACGGTCCCATATCAACATGGTTATTTCTTCTGGTGGATCAACCTCTTCCTGATTGAAAATATTCATAGTTGAGATGATTGATTGTTTGGTTAGGGAGACCTCATATAGAAACCTCTTGGCCATCAAATTCATGGCATGCACCCATTGAGGGTAGTCTCTTTCAGAATGGTTCTCCTGATGATAGGTACAGAAAGAGTCGGATGCTACATTTCCCAGATCTATGTTTAAGTTGGCCGAGGGAGGTTCAATTTCTTTGAAAGGAGGGTTCATTTTAAAGAAAGGATTATAGGGCCTCTGGCCATGGTTTCCCTTCCCTTCACTTCTCTTCATATCTATGATCTTGTTTGACAACTTCTTGGCCATGCATTGTAGGTCCTCTATGTCCCCACTCCCTTTTTCGGGACATTGTTCTGTTTGTTTACCTGGGGGTCTGGTCAGCAGTAGTCCTCTCCTGGGAGAAGGTTGAACTTATTTCTTAACTAATGAGACTTGGCCTTCTTTGCATCCCCTCATTTGGAACTCTATCATTTTTTCTTCTTCAAAATTCTCAGATAAGGTTGGTTTGGCAGCCCTTTTCACAAACATGGAAATAGAAGTTGGGAGACCATTATCGTATACTTCGATTTGAAACTTCTGAGTAGGTTTAGATTCAGGCTGAAATTTGTTTAAGATGGTGGTGAATATTTTATTAAAGTCTTTAACCCTTTCCTTCGAACTCATGGTGGTGGCAAACAATGCAGCCATCAAAGATCCTGTAGTAGTTTCTTCTGCAAATTTATCTAGAAAATCCTTTTGAAACTTCATCCAACTAGTTATGGATCCTATAGGTAAGTTAAAATACTATGTGGAGGAAGAATTATCTAAAGTGTAGGGGAATATCCTGCAAACTATGTTTTCATGATGGACATTCATAAGTCTGATAGCTAGTATGAATTTTTTGATATGGTCTTCAGGAAATCCTAAGGTTTCAGGGTCAAATTTAGGGAGTAATTTCTCTAGGTGTTGGGGGAGGTTATGTACTTGTCCGGGGATGGAAAAAGAATCTCTAGCCAACCAAGGTTGATAATTCTGAGGTGGGCTTCCCATTTCTTCATCATGGTCATTGTTATATTCCATGTCTTTAGATCCTGATTCAAACCTTTCTTCTTTTGAAAATTTGTCGGTCTCAGAGAAGTTGTTGACTGGTGTTTCATGGATTAGATTAAGAGGATGTTCAATTTCGGTGAGGGAAAAATCTATCAGGTCTTCTACTATGTGCACAAAAACCTGGTCAGGGGACTCGACCATTGGTCTACTTTTTTTTTTCTTCGAGGAAGTAATGGGGCTAAGGGAAGTGCATCGATCTGTTAGGCACAAGCTCTTGTGATTCTTCTGAATTGGTTCAATTATTCATGAGGAAGAGCGTAAGGTATATAGGGAAAAATATGTTCTTCCTTGTGCTGGGGTGAGTTACGTGTTCCAGGAGTACTCGGTGTGTGTGGATTGTCTTGGGAATGACTAGCCATGCACGTGTGTTGTATTGAATCTACACGCTGTCTGAAATATTATGTGAAATATATATTCAACCATTCATTCTCCAGGCCCTCCTTCTAGTGCCAATTCCATTGAGGGTTACTAAATTCCTTTAACTCAACATCAGGAACCAAACCTTCCACCAAGACCCAATTAGACTCTACAACGTTTAATAGTGGATTGGTTCTCCAAATCTTGCGATCCGACCAAATAATCAATGGGATTTGTGTTTTCTTGTGAAGGTTTTCTCCTTCAATTCAGACGTTCTTTTTTTTTTGTATTTTCTCTTGTAGGTGGGACCGATACAAGATAAAATCCGGTATAAACCAACTAAGTAACAAATAAGGAAGAATTCAACTACTAGAGAAGGATGAGATTTGGGATAACTCATTTTACTCTAGCATGCAGACAACAATGATCTACCACAAGCCTAGTACTAATACATTAACATGCTGGTATTCGAATTTTACTAAGATACAATTTATCTGAAAAAAAACATGCATGCGATAAACAACAACAAGACAAAATAATTCTCTTAACTCTAATCATCCATCACATAATAACACAACGACTTACTTTTCATCATTAGAGATAAGAACTATAAAGCATTGCATCAGATAACTTATCAATAGTTTTAGAAGCTCTTACTTGTTACAACATCCATTCAAGATATGAAATCAGAAATAATTATTTTCCACGTCCAATCATACACACTTTTGATGAAAAACACAACTTTGTGTCTAGTCCTAAGCAAGACTTCTCAATTAAGGGATCTATGAAATAGTTCTTAACAAAATCATAAAATGAGGGTCTTTTCAATGACCGTCGACCATTGCTAACAGGTCGAGTCTCCTATTTATAACATACTATTAACTAAAAATAACTATTAAAGTGCAGCTAAGTAAAACAAAATTCACCACATGGCGCTTTATTATATCAGTCTTCAAAGAGTCATCAAATGATCTTACTTGAGTGGATGACTCTTCTCGTACTTTGACCACTTGATGAAGAGATCCTTGCATGTGTTAACATACGAGAATCTATGGTGTTCCATTGGGGTCGAATGAATCTCTCTTATCTCTACTGCTTGTGCCCAATACTTGACTATTATGGAACTTAACTATTGTAGCATGGCCCGAGATTTGATTCGGTGTCCATGAACTATCGCACCTATCCCGATGCCAAGTCTGACACCTTTTCTATTTCCTTGGTCCATGATGAGTCTTGTTTGGCATACGATTTGACTATGTCACACAAGGCGACAAAGTCATCGGGTGTGCCAAATTTGGGGAGGCCAATGTTTATCATTGCTCGATTGATCTTGATCCAAATTTTCTCCCACTTGGCCCATTTCTATAGGATTTCCCGATGGGTTTCCCAAGCCAATTTTTTCACAATATTCGACCGATTTCTTTAGGTGATCGGGGCTTCTTTCTTTTAACACCTGGAAGTTGTGCTCTTCAGTATCTTGCCCCTACTGAACCACACTGATATAGTCGACCCTTTCCACAACTTGTTTTTCTTTCTCATACCACCTCTCCATATCCTTACACATGGACAATTCCATGAGGCTGTCTTCTTGCAAATCATCTATCCTCACAGTGAACAAATGCAGTTCATCTGTAAATTTGTTGGAGGCCTCTTTGAATTCGCTCCTTAGGTACACCGTGTCTTGTGTGGTGTCCTGGCAATATTTCTCCAAGTGGCGCAAATGTTTCAATTCTTTCAAAGCATCCACCTGCTCCTCTTCATCATTTTTTTCTCTGTCGAAGGCAGCATTTGTGATTTCCATACCTATGCCGATAATTTCAGATGTTTTGGCATGCTCTGTATTTATCAGAATCGCCTCCATGGTCATGAGGATGGAGCGATATAGAGTTATCCTCCTCTTCTTGTTGGTTCTTTGCATGATAGATTTCCTTTTTTGGTCACAAGTGATGGCATGTATGTCAGCGACCTCATCCACGGGCTCGGGAATTTGTTGATCTCCCCAAGTGAACATATTTCCTAGGATCCCTATGGTATATGTTTGTTCAATATTGGGTTCTTAATCTTCCTCCATATGTTCGAAAGGTTCGGATTCTTTTTGTTGCTCATCGGGAAGTTGAGTACCGATTTAAATTGAGGCATTGGCGGTGTTGGTACTTACTGGATAATTGGTCATTGAGAAGATGATTTATTATCGTGGAGCTTCTTCCTTTTGTTCAGCCATATCTGGATCATCCTTCAGACTATATTCTTGGGTCTCCGATGCATTGGGAAGCTCAATGTCTAAGAAACTCTTCACCTATTGTTCATTATGTGGAAGGTCCCATATTTGAGCGTCGGGAGCTGGGGAAGATGTCCTCTCTGGCTCCTTTTCCTCTACGATCTGTACAGGGGTCACCAGGGATACCTCTGGGCTCTCTTCATTGTCATAGATGTTTATCAGTTCGCTTAATGGGTTCAATGCACTTTCTCTCTCTGATGTCCCTAATGTCTCCGACTGAGTTGAAACACTTGTCGATGATCTGACCAGAGGAGTCGTGAATTTAAGGTCATCTAACCCAACGATTTTATCAATGTCTATTAATTCAGGGCTTCTTGGGCCCGTATTGCTTCCATATGGGTTATCGAAAGGGGACCCTGTCATTCCTTTGAGGTCTGGGTCTTCTTCCAGATAATAAATTATCTATTGCACCTGTTCTATCGTGAGAAACCCCCTCTTCCGTGGATCCTGATTCATAGGGAAACCTCTATCTTGCACCGGGGATACTAGGGGCAATTATGTTGCTTCAACGTTCTATCATTTCTTCACTGGCTCTGAGGGCCTCTTTAGTCGATTTCTCTATGGTTCTCGCTTGTTCATCTAGGTTGATGGCTCTGAACCTTGTCATTTTGGGGTCGGCCATCCTTGCCACCACCTCGTCCCAGTCTTGGGAATTTTCTTTGAAGACTTCATATTCAAATTTTTCATGGGTTTATGACCAGCAAGACGACACTTGTGAGGCGTGTTTCAAGATCAAACCCTTGGGGTCATGTTTGTGGAATTGGTCGATCTGGAATCTGAAATCCAATTGGCTCAGCCCTTCTTGTTTGGCTTGAGCGGTGTCTTTCACCAAGTAGAAGCCTACATGGAATCCATAAGGTATAAATGCCCACTTTTTATCCTTGACTAGAGTGGCATTGTAGCCTTGCAGGATTGTTTGGTATCATATCTCTCCCACTACAAGGTGGTCAGGGACATGCATTGACAAGAGATGTGGTGCTCTAGTGGCCTCAAACACCCTAATGTAGGTATCATTCTCATCTAAGTACCAATGGCCTACCTTTGATATCATTTTCTTAGCCGCAACCGATAGTCTTGGGAATTCTTTCTTAAAAAGAATGAAATAAATTTGTGCGGTGAATTCATCGCAAATGAGAGAGTAAGACATCTTGTACCTGTTATCCCATAGGATGCTTAAATATAAGTGGTCTAAGAGCTCTGTGACATGCCATCACAAGTTCATTATGAAGAAAACGTTTCTAGTACACATGACATTGAACAAATATGATGCCATGTAGAAGGTTGGTGTCTCTTCTTCCTTCGACGTCTGAGCATCTTGTATACATATGCTTAGTTGTTTCGAAATGATCACCCTCCAGTTGAAACCACTCTCAAAGATTGCCACTACATAAGCTAAGGGCATCCATGCCTCTGAAAATATGGAGCAATCCTTCTCTCCATACAATCGGCAAATGAGATCCATCAAGTAAATGTATGGCTCCCTTAAGTTGGTCGTCTGGTACCAGCTAGTGCTCTGGTTGGTGTATTTCTTGTATTCCCTCCACCATGAGGCCATCACCTGGTTGGTTTCGTGGTGGTCGTAGAAATTCACAACAAAATATTTATTCATCCACTCCTCAGGGTCTCAGAGTTTGTAGTATTTCTGGACCTCTACCGGTAGGAACACCCTAACACACCCACCATTGTCATCATTGATTAAACACTTATGTGTGTCTGTGTGGTTGATGAGCCACTTCAAGAGTTCTATACAGGGAAAAATAGGGGTTCTTCTTGCTACCATGTGTAGGTATGACCACCAGATATTTGGAAACACCTCATCGTCGAGATTTCTCACATCTGCGTCATTTTGCAGGATATATTCCGAGAATTCCTCCCGACTGATATTTTTGAAGAGTTCTCCCCAATGAGGGAGTGTTTTCTTGGACCCTGTTCTTGCCTCTATATCTCCAAAGGTCGGAGGCTAGACGAAATATTTTTTTTTCGATTTTTTGATGACAGGCTCCAGTCTTGGCGTGAATTCCAATTGTCTTGTGACCCCTGGAGAGGAGCCTTCATCTAACTCTAGTTCTTTCAGCTTCATCACCCTCGACGATCGTCTAGTGGTTGTCTTTCTTGAAGGCATTATTCCTACAATTGAAATAACCTTTAGAGACTGCATAAAGAATAATACAAGATAAAAAATATATGGAGTGTAAATGTGTAAAATCCACAGACTTGGATACATACTTGTAAGCTTGTTAGAATTGGTTATTTGATACTCATGGGATCTTTGCAGCTCTCGAATTTCTCGTCTCATTTCTTTGGATGCTCTGAATTTATTTGCATGCATAATTTTTTTTTTTTAAAACGGTTCAAGAGAATTTAAACCAAAGAAGAACTTACCATGTTGCATCAGTCATTGAATTCGGGTGATGTGTGAAATTTAAACAAATCTGTCGCTGAATCTCTGCAACTTGAATTCATCATGGGTTGATGGCGGAGGCGCGAAGGATGATGTGGTCTATAGGGTATTTTTAAAAGATTGTTTTGATTGGCGCACGAGGTAACAACTATTGAGAGATATGATATTATTTAACCCCTTAAATGCTCCAAATCTAATCGTATCTAACACTAAAACATCCTATTGTGTCGCTTTCTCAATGGGTGGATTGAGGATCGAGGATGCACTATGAACATTTTCATCAATGTCCCTCGCAAAAGTTCTGACGTCAATCAATCTCATCATACAATGTTGTCATGGAAAGGCCTACTCAGAGGTATGATTTGGACCTAGGGAAACAAGAATGACATCGGGGTAAAAATAGACCGTATAGTTCTCCAATCTAGCAAAGACACGTGACGTTAAGACAGGTGGCCTAATCTGTGTGTATTAATCAAAGTCGATGATTTCATTAAGTTATTCGATTTAAAACATATCTTAACTTGTCGATGCCAAAATGTATCCAGAATTGGCGATCGACAATACCTATCACATGTTTTTCTATGGATTAGCTTCCTCAAAAAATCCCCGATGCTGAAATACATCGGGGATCAGCGATCAGGAGAAATATTTAGTGTAGTCACAATGTTCGTCGTGATCCTTTTATGTCTTCCCCAATTCCAATAGGCGTGTCAGGTATCGATTATCAACGATATCGTTTCTTTATTCGCTAACATCTATTCCCCTTGTCTTTTACCGATGTCGATGAGAAATTGTCTATTGGCGATATCCTTATGCAAAAATTTGGCGCAAACAAAACTTTCTTTTGTTGATGCCAATGGATATCAATTCTCGGTGACTGAGGTTGCTCGTGTGGCTCTTTTCCTTCTTTGAATTCCTTCAGACACCGAATCTGAGTATATTGGGTGAAGTGTTTTGGCTTTTGATTCTTTTTTCAGGCATTAAGGATTTTTTTTTAAGTCACGGGGTTTCATAAGTTCAAACAGACCTAAAAAAATAATGAAATTCATGATAATAGTCAAAGGAACAATAGTTTTTCAAAAAAAATTGAAGTCAAAATAGACATCGCAAAGATCAAGTGGTACCCAAAAAGTAAAAAAAATTGACATAGGCTTTTTCGTGTGTGTTGAGTGCTCAACAAAGTGATCATGATGATGAACATTGTTGGAAACTACATCCAGAGAAGATATTGAAACAGTTTGGTGGAAATGGGAAGACAAAAACCGTTGCTACAATGCAACAAGATCTTGGTTCTGATTTAGGAGACGAAGGAAATATCACAATAGTTGGAGTACAAGGTAAAGATTCCCTTCATGCTAGTTTAAATTCCAATAATGAATCTCATAATGATGAACGGAATATGAATGAGTTATTTCATATAAGAGTTGTATCTAAACACACTAAGATAGATACATTATTTGATCCGAGTTCCCAAGTAAACTTTGTATCTAAAGCATTTTTCAAAAAGATGGGTTTTGAAATGAAACCACATCGAAAGCCTTATCCTCTTGGTTGGGTATGTGATAAAGAAAAACTTTATTTCACCAAACCATGTAGGGTCAGATTTTATATTGCTTCAAAGTTGATTGATGAAGTGTATTTGGATGTTGTATCACTTGATATATGTGGCATGGTGTTGGGAAGTCTTTATATTTATGATAGAAAAGTAGACTTCTTTTGTCATTAGAACAAATACCACCTTACTAAGGGGGGAGTGGAATATATTGTTATATCTCAAAGCATGAGGGTAAACACAACACTTGTTAGTGCAGGACAAATGAAGAGACTCATAAAGACTAATAAGAGATATGTACTCATGGTCGTAAGGGATAAAAATGTTGGAACATCCGACGCTTTCCAAGGATGTGATCCTTCTCATAAGAAATAATTAATTGATAGTTTCCAAGTATGATGATATTTTTTAAGAATCAGATGGATTACCTCCTAAGAGGGAAATCCAACATGAAATACATCTTCAATAGGATTCCCCTCTTACTAATGTGGGCATGTATAGTATGTCCGTTGTAGAGATGACAAAGATCAAGAAGCAGGTACAAGGCTTATTAGATCAAGGGGTCATCAAATCCAACTCATCTCCTTGTGGTTCTCCGATTGTGACGGTGCCAAAGAAAGATAGCACATGGAGAATGTGTGTCGATTATCGGGCCTTAAATAAAATCATGGTGAAAAATCGATACCCTCTTCCTCGTATAGATGATTTACTTGATCAATTAAAGAATGTTGTTTATTTCACTAATTTGGATTTGCACAGTGGATACCATCAAATCAGGGTTGTAGAAAATGATGCATGGAAAACTTCCTCTAAAACCAAACATGGATTATTTGAGTGGTTAGTTATGTCATTTTGGCTTTGTAATGCTCTAACAACCTTCATGCATGTGATGAATGATGTATTCGAGCCTTTTCTAGATGATTTTGTGATTTTATATTTAGACGACATTCTTATTTTTAGTGGGACTTGGGATGAACATGTGAAGCATGTAAATAAAGTATTGGATACTTTGCAAAGGGAAACATTGTATGTAAAATTTTCCAACTATGAATTTGGAAAGATTGCACTTGTGTACGTAGGTCATATTGTATGAGGAGGACAATTAAAAATTGATCTTTTTGAGATTGATGTAATTGTAAATTGGCCTGAGCCCAAAATTGTAACCGAGATACGAAGCTTCTTAGGTGCACTCTAGTATTGGAGGAGGTTCATTTAAAACTTCTCCTTTATAGACCTCATTTAAAAGGTTCATTTAAAACAAGGTAGTTGATATGATTTCTAGACCTCCTATTGTTGTTTCTATTATTTTGAAGAATACTTATTTATCTCATGATAGCTATGTGGGGAAATATGCCATTGATGAAGATTTTAAAGAAGTATATGAGAAGCTAACCCATGGTGCTTAAAGGGCACACATCCAAGCAAAACAAAGTGGATTGAAAAGGACAAGGTGAGGGAACTATTACCTCTCTTATTTGTTGATTGATGAAATCTTTTAGTCATCCAAAAAGATCTCAGTGGGAAGGTGTGATCCAAAAAGGATCTAGAGAAGACTAAGGATAGCTCGGAACTCATAGAAGCAACTGAGGAAGCTCAGAGTGGCCTCAGTAGACAGAGAAAGGGAAAATATTCAAAGTCCTCAAAATTTAGTGAAAGTAGCATCATCGCGAAGAGTGCATCGTAATATTTTCAATGATGCAAACAACTCGTCAAACGGAGTTACAGATTGAAAGATATCTGTGATCAAAGTTTGGTCAACCTATCTTAGTTAGTAGGGGATGAGTTGACATTCGTATTGCTGACATCAACATCAATACATATGACATCAAAATTCGTACAATGTATGTGGCACATGTAGGAGGTGACACATGTCATTCTAACATCAGCATGGTGACGCGGAAACACTAAAGGCTGCCATGTGTCACTCATTTTTGGCTTTTTCGGGTCAATCCTTGGACCAATGAAAAAATGACACATGGTAGTCTGCACAACCACGTGGTAGACCGTACAGTGACGTGGCAGGTTGATGTGGAAGCTAAGGTGGAAGACCGTATGCTGACATGGCAGGTCACTGTATAGTTGGTCGGCATGGCCCAATGGTTGGTTTCCACATGGCCCAGTCATGGGCTTCCAGGTGTCAATGGGAAAATTCCTAATGAGGGCCCGAGATTTGAAATTCAAAAAAAAAAAAAAAAATTAGGTCCACTTAATATGGAAGAACCCCACCAGATCTAGCGGCCAATGGATATATCTAAACCACTACTAAAATTTGGCAGAACCACCATATTCATATATGCATATAATTTATAACAAACACCCAAAAGGGGAGGCCTGGGAGCTCGACCCCGGGACCTCCCCCATTATGTTCACCTTAAATATATCTCCACTAACCACTAGGAAAAACAACCCCATTGGTTACAATGCCAACAAAATTTATTTAGATTTTGAATTCGTCAGGGCATGGGGGTAGGTGCGTGAAGGTACGATTGGGCACGGTTTACGAGAAATTTTTTGGGACTTAATTGCAGGTTTTAGGGCATGAAAATCAAGACAAACTTTATCTTAGGCTTGGGCATGCCAAAGTTGGATTGAGGCATGGAGACAATCATTTTTTGGTAATTCGATGCCATGAAATCAATGGTGTTGTTTGTTTTTTGATCTAAGCAAAGCTTCTGCAACTTAATTCCAGAATGAGGTATACTTATGTATTTTTCCAAATTCTTTCGCTGAGTTAATAAAAAGGCCTACCCATTTGAGAGCAGGGCCCAAAGACATAGTCCACCAGGGATGAACTCTGTTATCAAGTTTTGTGTTCAGATTTGATTCTTATGTCTCGTCATTATTGAGCCTTTACTTCTTTAATGATGCAATTTAATTTATGTTCATTTAATACAATTCTTTATAAGTCACCTCGATGAAAAGATCCTAGATTAGTTCCCCATGCCCATGTGGCAGCTGAAGGTATTCCCTGAAAATGTTGCATTGGCATGCCAAGTTGTCATCTCTTTGCATTTCACTGATAACGATCCCCCCTAATCTATATCGTTGATATTTAGCCAATGTGAGGAGAGTCATCTATCTGTTTCCAAAATAGGAGATTTTTTCATATTTCCCCAATGCAAGGATATCCGTCAATCTGGGATCGAGCAAAATAGTGAAACAACTAAGGCAGTGAAAAATATTATGCTAACATCACCCTCGACATGTCGAAACTTTTCATTGATTCACTCTATCATTGAGGTGGCACGCAAGCATGACACATGTCACCCATGTTTATGAATTTTACCTATGTATGTGGTGAGTTTCCTGCATCCACGTGGTAGCTTCTGATTGGTCTGATAGGTGCCCTGCTGGCAGTGACTTCATGCATATGTCATCGGGGGCATGCATCCATTCGTCACTACTTTTCACAGAAGAGAAAAGACTATGGGTTCTTGGTCGTTGATCTCACTTTCCTTTACTAAATCTTAACTGTCATTTGGATGTGCACCCATTGGAGCTATCCAGAACCAGGACTTGTGAGGCACTCTGAAAAAGAAACTCCAATGATTGTCGAAATGGTGCCATAGATAGAATCAGATCTAGACAATTGATTGAAGTTTCCCCATTCAAAGTGATTATGAGTGAGTTTCAGAGAATACTCCTAAAATGGGACTTTGATACATAATTTAACAAATCCAAACAAAATCACTTCAATGTGTTATTTCATTTTACCACCTCCCATGTGTACAAATGGCTTAACTTTTTTTATAATTATGAAAAATCATTTACATAATTATGAAGAACCATTTACATGGCATGTCAACTTTAAGTCTTTCATTTTTCTCTTCACACATCCATTTACGTGGCCAATCCTTTTTTTACCTCTTCATTTCCACCACTTTTGGCCATCTTTCGTATACTATTGTGGATTCACAGGTCTCATTTTGGGTGGGTGTTTCATATTTTCCTGAATAATGGACGACCTATCCTTTGTTTACCTCTTCATTTCCCCCACTTTTGGCCATCTTTCTTATATTGTTGTGGATTTACAAGTGTCATTTTCGATGGGCGTTTCATATTTTCCTAAATAATGGGTGTTTCATATTTTCCTGAACAATGTGCATGGTAATGGAGGACCAAGAAACGAGAACCAAAAAGTTAAAATAGACTAACCCAATTGAACTTGCAATCTTTCGTGCACAGGGTTTACCATCCCCTTCTCCCTTTTAGTAGCAATGATTATCAACTTAGCCTTCAACTAATATACTCTTCCGTAAGTGTATTGTTGAAAGTAATTTTAACCTAAAAAGCTCAATGAATAACATATTTGAGGTATGACATTTCATTATCTACTTTTGTTTTCTGAGGCGGTGTTGTTCCAGAGTCTGTACTTAAGGCTTAGAAGTACAGTGTCTAGGCATCTGAAAGTGGGTAAAGGGTAGAGAAGAGAGAAACATTAACCTTCGGCAAGGTAAACTAGGGAAGATTTATGTGTTCGCATTGTCTAGCTTCCAACTGTTCCTGGATGTTTATATCCTGTTCAATCGCTGCCCATGAACGTTCGAGTTCAACCTGGGTAGTGGCTATTTTAAGAATGGTATCGAAAAGGTTTAAGGAAATATGCATTTGATTTGATAATATGATTTCGATATTGGGCTGAGTTGGTACAAGGAAAGTCATGGAGGAACAATAAAATAAGAAAAATTCAGAGGGAAATTAAGTGTTGTCTCAATTTAGTCGTATAAAAGAGAGTTTACGGTTTTAGGAATAAAATGGGGTGAAAATCAAAGGCTCTTTCCTGTAACTGGGTTATATTTTAATAAAAAAGTATGAGGTGGGAGAAAACATTTAGCTATCTATTGAGTAAGGCTCCTATCAAGGGAGAATCTCACGTATAAACAGAAGAAGAAAACTATAAGGAAATAACCTGATGAAGCATAAAATATATATAGAATTTTGAAAGCGTTGACTGGTCTTATACCCGCCGATAACTGGTACAGAGGAAAAAAAGTAAACAATATAGAAAACCAAAATTCATTCGCTATAGTAGAGGTTGTACTAAATTATAGCGAAGCATTCATTAGATACGAATATTAAATGAAATGAAATATGAGATACAAGAAAACAAACTCATAACATAGTTGTGACAGCATTGAGAATCTTCAAATTTGCTTTGTATTAACTCTCAAAATGTAAAAAGGTCCAGTCCTATTTCTTTATTTCTATGGTGTATTTATATAGTTTTACAATAAGATGGAATCTCAATCATTGCAAAATTTTCAATTATGATAGAGAGGAGAGAAATCGCTCCATTTATTCTTCTTTGTCTTTACTTGGTGCTAGAAGCTTGTCCTCGTGCGTGCTCGGTACAGGTGAGACATCTTTTAACCAACTGAGATATCAGCCTGGATGGTTCTTCTTGACAATTGGCTTCAAAAGAGTAACAATATCAGGCTAATTGCGGTAGCCTGTTTTCCATCTGTCTGTCTATGATGTCAATAGCGCATAATTGTACACTTGGTTTAATCATACATTTATCTATTTGGACTATGTCTGCCGTACTCACTTGTGAGATATCGGCTGAATCTCTTTCCTCTTTTTCATTTAAATCAAGTGAGATTTTTTCCATATTCATTTGCATCAGTGTCTCGGCATTACCTCTGCTATCAATGCCTAGCAGATTACCATCTATAGAACTAAACGCCTCTTCTAAGGATTTCATTACCCTCTTGGCTTGCAACTAACCTTCCGAGATGTTGTGTTCCCATTCTTTCAATAGAATGTTTCCTCTGGTCTACTCCAAAATGGTAAACCTAGGAGTACTTCCTAAATACCTGTTGTTTGTGGCTATCACAACCTCTTGAAAGGCGACCCGTGCTGCTCTAGCTTCTCTTTATCTAGCAGACAAATTCTCCAAAACTTGATTAACCAACAAGCAGTTATCCTGAATCACCTCTACCTTGGCGAGTAAATTTCGTTGGGCCTCAGAGACTCTGCTCTGAATCTCCATCGCCTGGGACTGGAACATCCCGATATTTATCACTTTACTTTCGGTGATTTCCACCCTAGCCTGTAGCTATTCGATCAAATATTTTTGCTGGCTCGCTTGCATCTGACCATCCCGAACCACCAGTTGTTCTTTTTCGAGCTTATTCTTGAGCAATTCTATCTCACTTTTATTGGCTAACCTTGCTTACTCTATTCCTACACTCGCCTGGTCTTTGGCAGCTTCTGTTTCTATGGCTAGTCTGGCTTCCAGGGTTTTGATGAGGCGATTTTTTTGTTTCAGCTGGTTTTCCAAAACACTGACTAAAAATTGGTTCGTTGTGGCATATGCCCCTTATGTCCCATCTATTTCCATGGTGAACTGTTCATTCTTCTTGTCCTTCCCATCAGTCATAACTTTGTATTTCTTAACTGTCGACTCCCCTTCCTGATAGAATTCTCTCTTTACCACTGCCTTTCTCTTCTTATCGAAGAAGAACTCATTTGGAGGGAGCTCTTCCACCCTTATAGGCCTCAACTCTTCATTGAAGAGCCACCTTGCATCAATATTTCCCTGAGTTGACTGCAAGGGTGTAACTGATGTGATAGGTTCTTTGATTTGCTTCGCTGATTTTCCTGGAGTAGTAACCGGACTCTCCTTCTTCGGCAGTTTAGGAGTCTTTATCTCTTCTTTCAGACTCTTAGTTTTCTCTCCCTCATCCTAGTGTTTTTCTTGACCAGGAGTCGCATCCTTGGAGCCTTCAACATCTTTTTGTTTCACCTCCGCTGTAATCAGATTCTCACCCCGTAATACTACGGGAAGAGAACTGTGTCAATGTTCTTGGAATTTCAGAACATCGGCCCTCTCTTTAGGTGCCAAGGTTTGTATCCGAGATAAAATCTCAGCATAAGATCTTGCACCTCGAAAAATTTCATCTGAAGGTGAATTTTCATGTTCAAATATCTTGAGTCCATAACTGGCCAAATGATTACTCATGACCCTTTGTGGATCGTGCTTCTTGTATCCAATAAGGACCAACTTTAGGTCTTCCAGGGTTGCTGCCTCAGCTTTAGCATGCATGAAATCTAACAAAGAATATGAATTTAAATGAACAGGAAAAGGTGGCCATACCTTTTTTGAGTATCCCTTAAGCTCTTTGCTTATACCACCGATTATTGTTTGTCTAGCAACCTCATGACAAGCTAGCTTGTTGGGAATGAATAATGGAAATGCATGCGGGGGAACAGAAGCCCCAAAAACTCTAAGATATGAGAATTCGACGTCTACATACCAGTCAGATATGCTGCTCAAATTCGTCACTATACTGTTCGAGATCCTAGGTGGCGGGTGGCTGAAAATGGTGACATGCAGTGGTACAATCACCCAGTTGAAGATTTCATATACAAAATCTACCTCTTTATTTTCCCACAAATTTGAATGATAGATGTGGATGGGCTCGTCCTCTACTGGAGTCCAACTCTAGCTCATTAAGGGAAATGATGTTAGAAAACACACGATGTCCATAATGTATGGAGAGATAAAAAATGAAGAAATCTTGTCGCTCTCCTTTTGCGCCCTATACTCTGTAACCCAACTGGTCAAGCTATCGGACAACATTTTCTCCCAGTTGAAGGAACAGCCTTCAGCGACTCGAAATATTAGAGGCACCCATTGAAGAAAGAAATGTGAGGTGTCCTCTCTCCCATATAATATTCATGTCATCATAGCTACATACTTTAACTGTGGTTCTAAGGAAGCTATTGAATATATACCATGATTGTTTGCCCTGAACTTCATAGGGTGCGAAACCCAATCTCTTATTAAGCTAGACATAGTTTTTTCATACTGCACACATTCCTTTTGTTTGAACTCTTCCAAGAACTTGTGCATGGCTTGCAAATGTTCAGGCCTGAAAGTCCGGATGGTGACCTTCTGCTCATTCATGATGGTTCTGGTTGGTATGTCCACATGGTCTAATGCCCATCGGACCATATCATAATAGGGGAGTAGTCGTGGCCTGGCCGCTACTTTATGAATTCTCGATTGAATGACGATCTTATACTTGGTGGTTATGTCATATTTTTCATTGTCGCTGGAATCATCAGAATAATCCACTAATTCGGCTTGCAGAACATTAGAAACGAACAACCAGTTTGGGACCGAGTCGACACTTCGAGGTGAAGTATCAGCGACATTGTCCAAACCTTGTCCTGAAACCTCAACACTGGCTTTGGATTCTTTTTGCGGGGCCATGAATGGAGATCCTGCTTTATCTCTTCTGCGATAAAAATACGTATACATACAGAAGTTAGCTTGCTGAGAAAGTGTGCTCTGCATAATATAGAAATGAATTTGTTATAATGAATAACAACTTTATATATATTCGAAAACTCAGTACTTCTTAGAACAGATCTGTGAAATCATGTTTAGAAATAAATTTAGCAATAAAAACTCGATCTTTATTTGTCGATTCGCCTTATTTCTAATTAATGCCATAAATTTTAATGGTTTGAAATGTCAATTGGTGTAAGGAAGGATTAATACTACTTTGTAAACTGTGCAAGCATCAAAAGAAGGGAGATATTGATTTAGCTTAATTAATCCGATTTTACCAAAGTTAATTTAACCTTTCGGTATTCGTTGTATCAAGAATTTTTTCTTTAACCCTTTGAACTTCTAACCCCCGAAATTTGCGATGATTGATTTTGGTTAATAAAAACGTAATTGTGATTAGGCGCTTAATTAATTACGTAATTATTTATATTCGCCATATCGCGACTCAGAGATTCGAAGGTAATTTTCTGGGAAGTTTTCATGCCGAGATGAGAAACCATGAGATAGCGATAATACGTTTTAATTAAAAGGGAAGATAAACTCAAATTAAGTGTTTAATTAATTATGTTTGTATCTTTATCATGACTTCGTGCCTCAGGCCTAGACAATGTAGTTTTTTAAAAGAGAACACGCCGAGTGGCGAATTGCCGATGAAACTTAACCATGGATTAGTTTTTTTCTTTAACTTTGACACAGATTACTAACATACTGACTTCGTGGTTTCAGCTATCGGGGAATGACAATCCGAGTTTTAGATTTAGTGAATGCCAAGGCATGAAAACCCGATGATGTTTAATCGTGATTTAGGAAAACTTTACTCTCGTTACTGACCTGGGTAAAATTTTAAAGCGATTTCGTTGTTTCGTTGCTCGGGACTTGTGAACTATGTGATCTATAGCATCCAACATGAGAAATCTCGAGGTAGAACAAAAGGAGGAAATTTTTTTTTTTCCGAAAAGTAGAACTCGCCTCGAGAGTACAATAATAATCGTTGCTTGCATGATAAGACTTCATAGATTTTGAAACCACAGATGGAAAATATGAAAACCATCTTTCGATTTCGAGCATTAAGACATGAAATTTGAGACGGGCTAGAAAAAACAAAGGCGGCTCCAACATAGGCTCCAACTAGGGATCCCATTTTCTTGTAAGACGGGAAAAACAGCAGACCATGTGCCAATATTGGGTAAATGGAGTCAATATCTTCAATCAGGTGAAAAGGTTCCTGAGAATAGGGTATCGAAGGGGGAAAGAGACTTCGTTTTTTACCTTGAAAAGCTTTTCAAACTCAGATACTCTTTTTAAACATAGTCGTAGTCCCTTTCACGACTTTCCCTTTCCCATTACTAAATTCAGGTCTGCCTTAAGACAATCAAAATAGTTTTAGGAGACCCAACAGATCTTGTGGCTATCAGCCTACATCAAAAGAAGAAGATTATATGTTTTTAATTAGGAAGTCTCGTCTGAACTTGGGATGTAGATCAGGTTTTTAAAAAGAATTGGTTACCAGAGTAGAGTGATATTCATGTATAACAGCCTTACAAATATCTCAGATATTGCTTCACTGCCAGCGAGCCTGTTTAGTACCCTGGTGAAGTTATCTAGCCCCTTTTACTGAATTTCCTTTCACCACTTCGGAATATATTTATGCATTTAAATGTTGAGACGAGGGCAATCATTTTTGAATTTCCTTTCACCACCTATCTTATAATTTTCTTTTTAGAGCGCAAAGATGGGGGCAATCAGTTTGTATCAGGGCTGATATCTGTGTAATATTTTGCATTATAGGTCTATCAACTTACTTTGATTACTCGGTACCAACCTTCCCTTGACCTTCACAACACCTTCGTTCTCAAGGAAAAAAGGGAAAATAACTTTCTTAGGGCATTCTATTTGAGCAAGCCTCAATCCTTCGATATTGCTGAAAAAACTAGGAAAGTTAGGATCACTTTAAGAATCCCTTCATTTATCAGGGGATCGAGGAGTTGTGAAGACCCGTTTTCTTTCCACCATCTGCTTTGAAGCTCACGAGGTTGAAAGGAAAACTCTTATCCCTTCTTATGCGAAATGGAAAGATGCTGACTTTTTAAAAGGTAAACCCGAAGATAGAAAAGGGTGATAGGTAGTGACCTATGGACTGAAAATTCAGAGGTCAAAAATTCAAAACTGACTCTTGTAGATCTTTTTCGAGGGTACTTTACTTCGGCTGACCACTTTTAATTTGAGTGAATCGTTTAATTTGTCTTATTTTTTCGTAGACGATCAAACGAAGAAACAACTCTGTTATTTATCAGTTCAGACGATGTTGTTGTTTGAATGAGGTTACCTCGGTTTTCTCTAATAGTCATTTAGAACATGTCTTTTAGGAACTCTCATCTTTACCTTTTCGTTTCAATTTCTTTGCACAATATAAAAATCTTAGGTATCACCTGTTTAAGCCGATTTATTTCTGATACCAACTTTTGGTTTACTTCCCCTGCTTGTTTTGTGTGCAGCTGGAATCCTATAAGAGGCAAATACGAAGGTTATCGGGGCTACCCGAAAGGTGTCAAAAGTTCATGAAAGAAAAAGAAAATCAAAAGGCAATGCGTAAATGAAATATATATATATATGTATACAAAGTATATATATAAGTATACAAAAAATATTTATTATTATTATTTTTTTATTTTTTTTTAAGACGACTGTTACGTCATATCATGCTTTAGATAATGCCTGTTGATAGGGGCATTGAGGATTTCACTGTCTATATTTTCCAGTAGGAAATAATTTTTTCCCTCCAGAGCCGAGACCCTAAATGGCTCATACCTCAGGTGGTCAAATTTACCATGTTTTTTTGCTTCTTCTCTTCTTGCATCCCACCTTAATACTAAATCACTTGGGAGGAAATCTTTGTCCTCTGCTCTGCGGTCGAATAATGCCTTCATGCCATCTTGGTACTTCTGCAACTTTTCATCTACTTCGACCCTATGTTGTTGAACCTTAATCAGCTGATTTATCCTCCTGGTGACATGGTTGGGTTCTTCATTTTGATCTTGCCATAACTTCATCACTAGAAGTGCTAGGTTTATAGGTAGCACAACATCTGTCCCATATACCATCTGGAAAGGTGAAACGCTGATAGAACTTTTTGTGCTTATGCGATTCGCCCACAATGCGAATTTTAAGTGCACATGCCAAGACCTTTTGTTTTCATCCAATACTTTCTTGATTATATTTACCAGGCTCTTGTTAGATGAATCGGCCAATCTGTTTCCCTGGGGGTAATATGTTGTGGAATGGCCAAGAATGATGTTATACTTTTGACAGAAGCTGATCATAGCCATAGATTCAAAATCTTGGGCATTGTCTGTAACTATCTTTCGGGGTCAACCAAATCTAGACAAAATATTGTCTTCTAAGAAATCGATTACCACCGAGTCTGTTGCCCTTTTGGTTGGAATGGCTTCCACCCATTTAGTAAAATAATCTGTTGCGGTTAATATCCACTTGTGTTGAGCACTGGAATGGGGATTAATCTCACCTATGAAGTCTATACCCCATTACTGAAATGGGGCTTCATATTTGACTGAAACTAAAGGCAGTGTCGGGAGCTTCTGTTTACCTGCAAATAGTTGACAAGGGTTACAGGCACGGACTTTGGCATTAACGTCTAAGAAAAGTTTTGGCCAGTAGTACCCAGCCCTCAGAATTTTGTAAGTTGTAGCTCTCAAATCATGATGCCCCCCACAGACTCCCTCATGAAATTCGTCTATAACCTGTTGAGTTTCCGATTCGACTAAACAGACTAACAGGAAACCGAGTGGATCTTTCCAATATAGTTGACTTTTGGCGATGCAATATTTAACCGCATGAAGTTTTTAAGTCCTGGCTTTTGATGGTGATAGCTCATTTGGGCATTTTAGAGTTAGCAGGTATGATATTATGTCTCTGTACCAGCCTGATGATATGAACTTCTCTTCGATCTTGTTTGGGCCTCTTTGCTCATTCAGCTCGTTCAAGTTCATGTCTTCGTCTCCTTCCTATAGGAAATTGATACCTAGGGCTCTGAAATTCGACTCAGCTAAGAGTTTGACTAGGCCTTTCCCTTTTATCAATTTCATCAGCTTAACTTCCAGATCAAATTCTTGGATTTTGGTGAGCCATCGCCCTCTTTTTCCATCGTTGTCTGGTTGTACCAAATGAAATCAGGAGAACCGACAGGTGTGGAAACCGAATGTGTAACACACTCTTCAGAATTAGGTGAGGTCAGGAAATTTAACTGAAGGAAAGATGGTATGTCAACTTCCGATGAACTTTCAAGAGGGCCCTTTCCTTTGTGTACTAAGGGGATTGTCGGATGAATTTCACTCCTAATTTCGGAGCAGTTTGACGTTAAATATTTAGTATCAAAGAGAGGATTGTGTGAAGTTGAGGGTTCATAATAACTATTAGTCTTCATTTGTGGGGGTTTAAGCTTGTAGACTGCAGCGGTTAGCTTAAGAGAGCCTCTCGCCTTTAGAAACTTCTCGGGATCGGTAATGGGCGTAATCTGCTTACCATCCGAGTTTTGTTTGGTATTCCTTTGACCGGATGCCAGTTTATTATTTGTGGAGTCACCAAGTGAAAGATTGGAAAGCCTTAAAAAAGGTGTGTACTCTTTGTTCACTATCAAAGGGTAACACTTTCAACAAAAAAAATTGTCGTTTTCCAAGGGAAAAATATTTCGTAACTTTGGTCCCCGACAATGGCGCCAAAAAGATGTTGTTCCTGAGTCTGTACTTAAGGCTTAGAAGTACAGTGTCTAGGAATCCGAAAGTGGGTAAAGGGTAGAGAAGAGAGAAACGTCAACCTTCAGCAAGGGAAACTAGGGAAGATTTATGTGTTAGCATTGCCTAGCTTCCAACTGCTCCTGGATGTTTATATGTTGTTCAATCGTTTCCCATGAACGTTCGAGTTCAACCCAGGTAGTGGTTGTTTTAAGAATGGTATCAAAAAGGTTTAAGGAAATATGTGTTTGATTTGATAATCTGAGTTCAATATTGGGCTGAGTTGGTACAGGGACAGTCATGGAGGAACAGTAAAATAAGAAAACTTCAGAGGGAAATTAAGTGATGTCTCAATTCGGTCGTATAAAAGAGAGTTTACGGTTTCAGGAGTAAAACGGGGTGAAAATCAAAGGCTCTTTCCCGTAACTGGGTTATATTTTAATTAAAAAGTATGAGGTCGGAGAAAACATTTAGTTGTCTATTGAGTAAGGCTCCTATCAAGGGAGAATCTCACATATAAACAGAAGAAGAAAACGGTAAGGAAATAACCCGATGAAGCATAAAATATATATAGAATTTTGAAAGCGTTGACTAGTCTTATACCCGCTGATAGATGGTACAGAGGAAAAATAGTAAACAATATAGAAAACCAAAATTCATTCGCTATAGTGGAGGTTGTACTAAATTATAGCGAAGCATTCATCAGATACGAATATGAAATGAAACAAAATATGAGATACAAGAAAACAAACTCATAACATAGTTGTGACGGAATTGAGAATCTTCAGATTTGCTTTGTATTAACTCTCAAAATGTAAAAACTCTGTTACAATCTACACAAAAAGGTCCAACCTTGTTTCTTTCTTTCTATGGTGTATTTATACAGTTTTACAATAAGATGGAATCTCAATCATTGCAAAATTTTTCAGTTATGATAGGGAGGAGAGCAATTGCTCCATTTATTCTTCTCTGTCTTTACTTGGTGCCAGAAGCTTGTCCTCGTGCGTGCTCGATACAGGTGACAAATCTTTCAACCAGCTGAGATATCAGCCTGGATGGTTCTGCTTGACAATTGGCTTCAAAAGAGTAACAATCTCGGGCTAATTGTGGCAGCCTATCTTCCATCTGTCTGTCTATGATGTCGATAGCGCATAATTGCACACTTGGTTTAATCATACATTTATCTATTTGGACTATGTCTATCGTAGTCACTTGTGAGATCTCAGCTGAATCTCTTTCCTCTTTTTCATTTAAATCAAGTGAGATTTTTTCCATATTCATTTGAATCAGTGTCTCGGCATTACCTCCGTTATCAATGCCTAGCAGATTACCATCTATAGAACTAAAAGCCTCTTCTAAGGATTTCGTTAACCTCTTGGCTTACAGCTTACCTTCTGAGATGTTGTGTTCCCATTCTTTCAATAGAATGTTTCTTTGGTCTACTCCAAAATGGTAAACTTGGGAGTACTTCCTGAATCCCTATTGTTTGTGGCTATCATAACCTCTTGAAAGGCGACTCGTGCTGCTCCAACTTCTCTTTCTCTATAAGAAAAATTCTCCAAAACTTGATTAACCACCAAGCAGTTATCCCGAATCACCTCTACCTTGGCGAGTAAATTTCGTTGGGCCGCAGAGACTCTGCTCTGAATCTCCATCGCCTTGGACTGGAACATCCCAATATTTATCACTTTACTTTCGGCAATTTCCACCCTAGCCTGTAGCTGTTCGATCAAATATTTTTGTTGGCTTGCTTACGTCTCACCATCCCGAACCACCAGCTGTGCTTGTTCGAGCTTAGTCTTGAGCAGCTCTATCTCACTTATATTGGCCAAAATTTCTTGCTCTATTCCTACACTTACCTGGTCTTTGGCAGCCTCCGCTGCTGTGGCTAGTTTGGCTTCCAGGTTTTTGATGAGGCGATTTTTTCATTTCAGCTGGTTTTTCAAAAGCCCAACTGAAAATTGGTTCGCTGTGGCATATGCCCCTAATGTCCCATCTATTTCCGTGGTGAACTGTTCACTCTTCTTGTCCTTCCCATCAATCATAATTTTGTATTTCTTGACTGTTGACTCCCCTTCCTGATAGAATTCTCTCTTTACCACTGCCTTTCTCTTTTTATCGAAGAAGAACTCATTTGGAGGGAGCTCTTCCACCCTTATAGGCCTCAACTCTTCATTGAAGATCCATCCTGCATCAATATTTCCCTGAGTTGACTGCAAGGGAGTAACTGATGTGATAGGTTCTCCGATTTTCTTCACTGATTGTCCCAAAGTAGTAACCGAACTCTGCTTCTTCAGTGGGTCGGGAGTCTTTATCTCTACTTTCAGACTCTTAGTTTTCTCTCCCTCAACCTGGTGTTTTTATTGACCGGGAGTTGCATCCTTGGAGCCTTCGGCGTCTTTTTGTTTCACCTCCGCTATACTCGGATTCTCACCCCATAATACTGTAGGAAGACAACTGTGTCAATGTTATTGGAATTTCATAACATCGGCCCTCTCTTCAGGTGCCAAGGTTTGTATCCGAGCTAAAATATCGACAACATCCATACTGATGATGTCGACATCATTACAGATGACATCATCATCAGTACAGATGACATCAACATCCATACAACGTACGTGGCACATGTAGGAGGCGACATCTATCATGCTGATGTCATCCTGGTGACGTGGAAGCACCAGAGGCTACCACGTGTCACTTGTTTTAGGTTTTTTCGAGTCGATCCATGGACCAATGAAAAACCACCACGTGGTAGTCCGTACAACCATGTGGCATACCATATGGTGATGTGGCAGGATTATGTGGAAGCTGAGGTGGTAGACCGTACGTTGATGTGATAGGTGATTGTACAATTGGTTGGTTTCCACGTGGCCTAGTCATGAGCTACCATGTGGCAGTGGGAAAATTCCCAATGAGGGCTCGAGATCTGAAATTCAAAAATAAAAAAAGAAAGTGGGTCCACCAAATCTGGTGGAACCCTGCCAGATCTGGTGGTCAACAGATATATCTAAACCACTGTTAAAAGTTGGTAGAACCAACATATTCATATATGCATATAAGTTATAAAAAACACCCAAAAGGGTAGGCTTGCGAGCTCGATCTCGTGACCTCACCCATTATATCCGCCTTAGATATAGCTCCACCAACCACTAGGAAAAACAACCCCATTGGTTACAATGCCCACAAAATTTATTTAAATTTTGAATCTGCTAGTGCACAAGGGGAGGTGCACGATTTTCTAGACATTTTTGGGGAATTAATTGCAGGTCGCGGGGCACAAAAATCAAGACAAAATTTCTCTTGGGCCTAGGAGTGCCATAGTCAGATTGAGGCGTGGAGAAAGTCATTTTCGGGTAATTCGATGCCATGAATTCAATGGTGTTGTCTGTTTTCTTATCTGAGAAAAGATTCTATAGCTTAATTCCAAAATGAGGTATACTTATGTATTTTTCCAAATTCTTTTGTTGAGTTAATAAAAAGGCTTACCCATTTGAGAGAAAGACCCAGAGACGTAGTCCACCAAGGACGAACTCCATTATCAAGTTTTGTGTTCATATTTGATGCTTATGTATCTTTATTATTGAGATTTTCCTTCTTTAATGATGCAATTTAATTTATGTTCATTTAATACAATTCTTTATAAGTCACTTTGATGAAAATATCCAAGATCACTTCCCCATGCCCACGTGCCAACTTAAGGTATTCCCTAAAAATGTTGTGCTTGCATGCCAAGATGCCATCTCTTTGGATTTCATCAACAATGATCTCCCCTTGATCTCTATCATTGATCTTTCACCAACTTGAGGAGAGTCATCAATCTATTTCCAAAATAAGAGAGTTGTCCATATTTCCCCAACACAAGGATATCCATCGATATGGGATTGAGAAAAATACTGAAACGACTAAGGAAGTGAAAAAAATTATGTTGACGTCACCCTGGACGCATGGCCAAATTTTTATTGATTCACTCTACCATTGAGGTGGCAAGCAAGTGCAACGCATGTCACCTATATTTAGGAATTTTACCTATGTATGTCGCAATTTTCCTGCATCCACGTGGCAGCTTCTGATTGGTCTGACAAGTGCCCTACTGGTAGTCACTTCATGCATATGTCACCAGGGGCATGCATCCATTCGTCGCTACTTTTCATAGAACAGAAAAGGTGATGGGTCTTGGGCCATTGATCTCAATTTCCTTTACTAAATCTGTATTTTCCTTTGGATTGGCTTCCATTGGAGCTATCTAGATCTAGGAATCGTGAGGCACTCTAAAAAAGGAACTCCAATGATCGTCGATATGGCGCTACATATAGAATCAGATCTAGACAATTGATTCGAGTTTCCCCATTCAGAGTGATTAAGAGTGAGGTTTAGACAAGACTCCTAAGATTGGACTCTGAAGGGATTCAACAAGACAAATCTAGACCATCCATAAGAAGTCTGAGAATCACTAAGGGCTATTGATCTTTTTGTGGTCGAAAGAAAATTTTGGCCAGGACAAAGATCATCATGCAAACACCATCCTAGACACGTGGTGACTTTCTATTGGCCCACATGGCACTTTCGTTGCAAGGAAGTAGGACACGTGTCACCCAGATTTGAGGTTCTTCCTTATGCATCCAACGGGTTCCACATGTCCACACGACAACCTCTGGTTGGGTTTGATGGGGCTCTACTGGAAAGTTGACGTGACATCTTGCTGCGAGACTGTGAGATCTAAGGTTGGATCTTGATCGTTGATCGGGGGGCGAGCTTACTTAAATCTAGGTCATTGATCGGAGGTGTCTCCTCGATGTGGTCTAGGAGATAGGTTTTGAGATGAATATGAGGAGGGAGACTCCGATGAAGGAGGCTTTAACAAAGAGGACTCCAACACAAAATTGGAACTGTTTATCTTGTGCTTTTAATCATAGTCGTCTGATCAGGTCGGATCTTGAATTCTTGCTAGCACTTGGTTTCTTGGTCGCGGTCTCCTAATAAGCCCATAGGGTATTGACTTAGCCCATTTCTACGCACGATAAGCCCCTTTTGGATCCCAATGAAACCCTTTTGAACTGCAACAAGCCCCTTTTGGACGTCCGATAAGCACTTGAAGCTTAATTTTTTCCTTATGTGCACAAGGGCACGGATTTTCTTGTTGTTTCTTCATTCTGCTTTAGGAAAATTTGACTCTAAGCTACACAAAGGCTTCTGAAGCTCGACTTTTTACCACTAAATTGCCTAATCTCAACTTGGCCACTTCGTCAAATCCTCATTTCTTTGATAAGAAAAAAAATGGGACTAACAAAATCATTATTAATAAATATAATTAATATAAAGAAAACTATGCATTTTGGACAATCTCCTCTAAATAAAATTGGTTCAATGCGTAGAGAATTCTACTTGGATATATTGATTCGCTTAAATTAAAATGTGAGACTATAAAAAATAAATAATTTTGGTAATACAATTTTCCACCTATGTATTATTTTTTTCATATAATTATTTTTTAATTTAACATTTGAATTATCGCTAATAAAAATCTTATGTAACATTTTTAATCCAAAAATATATGAAACAAAGTTGAATTATAGTTGATAAAAATCTTATTTAACATTTTTAATCCAAAAATCTATGAAACTATTTTATTTATATTATTAATATTAATGTATTGGGATGAATTATTAACTATAATTAATAAAAATGATATATAACATTTTAAATTCAAGAATTTATTGAACTATTTTTTATTATATTATTAATATTAATGTATTGGATGAATTATTAACTATAGTTAATAGAAATTTTATATAAATCATATATAACAATTTTAATTCAAGAATTTATGAAACTATTTTCTTTATATTATTAATATTAATGTATTGGGGTGAATTATTAACTATAGTCAATATAAATTTTATATAACATTTTTAATCCAAGAATTTATGAAACTATTTTCTTTATATTATTAATAATGGAATAAATTATAATAAATAGAAATCTTATATAACATTTTAAAACCAAAAATCTATAAAATTGTTTTCTTTATATTAATATTATTAATGTATTGGGATGAATTATAATTAATAAAAATTTTAAATAACATTTTAATCCAAAAATCTTTGAAACTATTTTCTTTAGATTATTAATATTGATGTATTGGGATATTAAAAGTTTATATAACTATTTCCTTTATATTATTAATGATGAATGGATACATGTATTAATATTGATGTATTGGGATACACGTAATAATAGTAGTAAATGTTTATGATAATTTACAATATATTATAAATATCAATATACTATATAATATATGTTAATACATTTTAATTGATCTTACATTTTTGTACTTTAATCAATGTTATATTTTCGTAACTTGATGATTGATGATGATGATGATTAATGTTCACTAAGATCGAATTGGTCTATTGGATCTTAAGAGGGTAAGTGATTACTTGTGATTCTTTAGAATTTTGTTTCTGTGCTCGAAAAGCATTAAGAGAAGCTTTCAAAGATCACCATACTTTTGTTGAGTTAAGAGGTTAGGAA
>JZKD02S1710973.1:416208-426439 GCA_000966675.3 Picea glauca
AAAACTGCAAAAGGTTGTTGCACTTTCAACAACAGAGGCAGAGTATGTTGCTGCTACAGAGGCTAGTAAAGAGATGATTTGATTACAGAGGTTTATGGAGGAATTGGGAAAGAAGCACAAGAATAGCAGGTTGTACTGTGACAGTGAGAGTGCCATTCATCTTTAAAAGAACTCAACCTTCCATTCGAAGAATAAGAATATACAGTTGAGGTACCACTTCATATGATCCACCTTGGAAGATGGACATTTGAAGTTGGAAAAGATAGACACTAACCAGAATCCTGCAGACATGTTAACAAAGGGAGTAACCAGGGAGAAACTGAGTTCTTACTCAGTTTCAGTTGGTCTTCAAGAATGAATATGAAGATGAGAAATTTTCCAGGTCCAAGAAGGTTCAAAGTCTAGCATATACAACAACAGTGGAGTTGTTGAGATTAGTCTCCAAGTGGGAGATTGTTGGTTGTGGAGCCTGATTATCTTCCTGATTCTGAGGTATTTTTACTTCCAGCCGTGTTTATACCCCATGAACTATTTACACCTCGAAAGTATGTACACTCTTCCACACAGGGGAGTGTAGAGGGGGGGTACCCCTCTGCGGGGTCTGGGGGGGCTATCCCCCGGGCTGGGGGGTCTTGGTGCAAGAGGGTTGCCTTGTAAATGTATATTGTAATTTCATTGTAAATATGGACCGCTCATTATAAGGTCGCAGATCTAACAATAGAGATTATGTTAGGGTTTTCCCCCCTAAAAGGCAACCCTCTTTTATGAGGGAAATGTATTGTGGCTATGGTTGATGGCGAATATTATATTCTGAGATAGGATATTGTGAGAGAAAGAAGAGGAAGTTACAGTGGGTTTATTGTAGGTTGGATCCCTTCATATCATGGATAATAATAAAGGAAGAACCTGACAATTTATCTGGTGGATGTAGCCCACACTGGGTGAACCACGTAAATCTGTGTCTTTGTTGTATTGTGTATCTTCTGTGTTTCTCCGCATTTGTTTTATTTTATTGCTCCACGATCCTGTTTTTTTAACACACACGACCTAGGCGTACCCGTGTCAGGAATCCATTTTCTAACTACATCTATCATCTCCTGGTCCATTATCATAATCTGATCCTGTCTAACAATACCCTTGGCCTCTTCCAAGTGTTCTTGTAAATGGGCAGGAATTGTTGCGAAGAAGTTGATTTTCACGTGATCATAAGCTTCATGTTGCACATGTGAAGATGGAACCACGATATCCGATTGTAGAAAAATATTATTAACCAGTGAATAGCCTCCCCTGCAATATCCTCTCAGATAACCTTGTCGCGAGGCCATTATACCTTAGGTTTCTACACTCACTCGACTCCTTCCACCACCACTAAGGGTGGAATTCCCAATTTCCCTCCAATTCTAGAAATATCCCTTATTATCAGACCTGGAAAAACCTCGGTGTTGAGGCAGTCTCCTATGAATATGGTTAAGTCTCAAAGCTCCTATTTTAACACTTCGAGGATGGAAAAAAGACTTAGCCATTATGACAGAGGTAAAGATCCCCTGAGTTACTATATTTACTCTCATGATAAATGGAATTAATCTCCCCCCCCCTACGGAGAATTTGGTGACTATCTGTGCCACACTTATCCTGGTAGCCCTTCCATGTAAAGGTTGTTGTCTGTACATGAGAATGATCTTGGCTTAGAGATTATCCCCCTTCCTCATGATTTTTTCCTTCTATGGGGTTCCACCATTATTTATTATTTTTATTTAATCTCCTATGAACCTCGACGCCAATTGTCTGCTCCAGCTCAGGATTGTTTAATCCTAGGTTGGTTGGAAGTACCATCACACTGTGCCCCTGGTGAAATGTCAATGTCGCATCTCTCTACCATAAGTCCTGAAAAATAGTGCAGGAAGCCTTCCTGGCCTCTCACACATCTTCTCTGATGTCCTTGGGGTCCTCCATTTCCTCGATTCTTGTGCTAGACACCCCATATGGGAGGGGCCATTCATTCAATTTTAGTGCCAAAGAAATGGCTTCCCTTCTATTTCCTGAAATTGGGTTCAACGATTTATCCCATCTGTTGTCGACTATGTTAAGTTCCTCATTAGCTAGCCAATCTGCTAACTTGTTGGTTGTCCTCATCGCATGGCATGGGATAATAACCTAAATGTGTTGGATTATATCTTCCACACATTCGTGATGTGTTTCAAGGTGCAAACTATTCACAATCTTCAATACTGGCAAGTCTCTTTGAATGTGCTTCATCATGTTAATTATCACTTTTGAATTCCCTTCTACTACCACTATATCCTATCCATTTGCCTTAGATATTTGAAGACCTTCTTCCAACACTAAGAGTTCCATTTTGTTGTTGCTTGTAGAGCCTAAATTCCCAACATAAGTTTTAATGATATTTCCTGTATTAACTCAAAAGGAACCTCCCATCCCTTCCTTGTTGAGGTTCCCTTTTGCAACCCTGCCAAAATTTAACTTAACAAATTCATGGGGGGGGAAGAGACCAGCTGGAGGGAGATGATGCCCTCAGTATAGATGGCGTTAGGAGGACCAATACTGATCTCTTGCTAACTGCAAAGGTCTTAAGAATATATTTCTCGTACTAATTGGAGTTCCAGTGGTCATCCCTCCAAGGTTGAATTGTTATTGTTTCCTAGGTATTTTTGAGAATTTTTTTCCATATTATTTATGGGTTATGTTATTAGTTTCTAAATATTATTTTGTTGCGCTCTTTTCATGTCTCCCATAGTAGAAAACCTGGGAGAATCCCCCATAGGAATTTCACTATGGGATTCTGAGTTATGTTGGTTGGCCATTCTTCCAAGGTTGAGAATATGGAAAGTAGTGTCCCAGCCTCTGAAACAGTATCTCCAACTGATCCCATAAATAGTTGAACCAAGAGAACCCATTGAACATATGTTCAATAGTCTCTGCTTGAGCTTTGTAGAGAAAACACCGAGAGGGACCCTGGAATCCTTTTTTCCAAAGGTTATCCTAGGTCAAAGTCTCGTTCTGAATTAGAAGCTAAAGAAAGGTAGAAATTTAAGGCCATAACAATTTTTCCCATATTATCTTCCAAATATTCAGTTTGGGTTCATTGTGGAAGTCGACTGCTAAAGCGTATTCCTATTTTATTAAGAAAGTCCCCCTTGTTGTCCAGCCCCAACTAATGTGATCTTCCTTGGAGATAACCTTGAATCTCCTGTTGATGAGGTCCTCCCAGAATCTACTTAGGGTTTATGGGTCATTTTCTCCTTCCCACTCTTCCTTGGGGATCCATTTGCATCACCCATGTTGATTTTCCTCAGAGGACCAATAATGTGCCACCCTTTCTTTCCATTTCCTCTTCATTTCTTCCTTGATACGTTCAAGTGCTGCCTTCTATGACCATTTTGGTGATTGTTGGCATGAATCCTCCCAAAATAATGTCTCATGTCCATTCTTGAGTTCCCAAAAGCTATTATTTTGGATCAAACCTCTATTGTTGCAGGCCATGTTCCAAATGGTGGAGTCGCTTCGGGAATTTTTCATACAAATTAATTTTCCTTCTTGTTCGTCACTCGCGTATTTTTGCTTCCATAGTTGCACCCAATGATATCTGGGTTGTGATCCAACACACCATAATTTTTCTGCTAGAAATGACTTAGAATTTCTGGGTCTCGCAAACCTAGTCCTTCGGTCAGCTTGGGATTTTATAGAGAATACCAGGAGACCAGAGTCCTCTTTTTCCTTTCTTTGGTTCCCCCCCATAGGAACGTTCGATAAATCCCCCATATCTCCTTCAAGGTAGACTTAGGGATGCTAAGACAGAGAAGTGATAGATAGGCATAGTTTGGAGGACTGATTTCACAAGGGTTAATCTCCTAAGTACTTAGCACATATATTGCTACATTGAAACCCCAAAATCTCAATTAGGTGGGTTTACACTCGGGGGAAGTATTAAAGAAAAACATATGAGATTTAATTTGGTTTATTAGCATGCCTGAGGCTTCTGAGAACTTAGTTAAGAATTACTTAATTTGGAGGTATTCTCATATGGTAAGGGTCTTCATAAGCATTGTATCATCCACAAATTGTTGATGGGTAGCTAGTTTCTCTGCTCCATGAAGATTTATGCCTTTCCATTTTCCCTAAGTTGCTACTGCTTGTATCGATAGAACTAGGGATTCCACTAATAAGATGAAGAGGAAAGGGGATAAAGGGTCTCCTTAATGGAGAGATATTTACCATAATCAAGAAAAAGGAGGAATTGATTGAGGACATGATCCAATTAACCCACCTAGGGCCAAAGCCGAAGGCTAGAAGAACACTTGAGATATAGTCCGAGCTAGTACTAACATATGATTTGGCTAAGTCCAATTTGATCAGAAGGTCAGGTTTGTGTGAGGTATTTGGAGAATGGATATGCTCATGGGACATAATGATATTGTCTAAGATTTGGCATCCCTCCACAAAACTAGACTGTTCTTGAAAGATCAATAGGGGGAGGAGGGGTTTCAGATGATTATCAATGACTTTAGAGATAATTTTATATATCAAATTACACAGGGATATAGGTCAGAACTTTTTGGTGTCTTTCCCCTTTTTCTCTTTGGGGATCAGGGTTAGGAAGGTAGAGTTAAGGGTTGGGAGGATCTTTTGAAATATTCTTGAATCTTTGACTGCTTCCAAAACTTATCGTTTATTCACATGCCAACAAACATGAAACAATTCAGCAGTAAAACCATCTGGGCATGCAGATTTACCTTTGGTAATTTTCATTATATCATGTTCCACCTCCTCCATAGTAATTTCCCTTATCAGAGCTTCATTGTGGTCTGACGTCACCATCTGGGGGAGATATTGAGTTATATTTTGGACTGCTTCTTTCCAATCCTTCTATGGTTATGTTATCATAGCACTATAATAGTTTACTAATTCAGTTCCTATGTCCTTATGTTTGAACAGGAAATTCCCTCTGGAATCGCCGATTGAGGTGATTTGTTATTGTTTCTATGCTGAAGGATAGAGTTATGGAAAAAGTTTTTATTTCTTTCCCCTTCTTTGATCCATTGTACTCTGGATTTCTGTCTCCACAGTTGTTCCTCCTAATCCTCTGTGATGGAAATTTGAGCCCTTATGCTAGATTATCTTTCTATGCTTTCATATGTGCGACCATTTGTGATCATTTGTTATTGAAGTTATTTCATTTCCTATGTTAGTTGATGTTTATCTATGAATATATTTCCAAACTCCTCTTTATTCCAATTTCTAACTTTCTTTTCATATTCTTCAGGAGTTGTTGAGATCCCAAGGGCTAGACAACAAGGGGGACTTTCTTAATAAAATAGGAATACTCTTTAGCAGTCGACTTCCACATTGAACCCAAATTGAATATTTGGAAGATAATATGGGAAAAATTGTTATGGCCTAAAATTTCTACCTTTCTTTGGCTTCTAATTGAGAACGAGACTTTGACCTAGGATAACCTTTGGAAAAAAGGATTCTAGGGTTCCTCTCGGTGTTTTCTCTACAAAGCTCAAGTAGAGACTATTGAACATATGCTCAATGGGTGCTCTTGGTTTACAATTAATTCTATTGAGCACTTGGTTTCTTGGATCATTAGAAGTGAGGGTTTTTCTTCCATGAATATAGTTTTAAGAGCTCTATGTTTAGTAAGGCCATTGAGACCTCTAATATTCCAAGATATTACTTTCATTGGGAAGGGTTTGGTGGGGAGGTAATTTTTTCTGCCATGCTTTTTATTCTACCTGAATTCACGAGAAGTTCTCCTAACTCATGAAACAATTGCTTGTTAGAAGGTTGAACTCTCTTTTTATCCTCTTTAGTTGATTTCACTGATTCTTTAGCTGTAGAATTTTTAATTCCTAGAGAAGAGGAATTTGAATGTTTACCTTTTTGAGTGCCCATTGACTTTCCTTATTCTTTGATTTAAGAAATGTTTACTTTAGGAGCTACATTTTCTTTTCAAGTATTTCGTGGAATTCTTTCCTTTCATATGTTGTTGTTATACTTTGAAGATCCAATTCCTCTAATTCCATATCTTCGACGGCTTCCAGATCTGCTTTGTTGTCCATTGTGA
The DNA here is from genome assembly GCA_000966675.3 of Picea glauca. NCBI lineage: Eukaryota > Viridiplantae > Streptophyta > Pinopsida > Pinales > Pinaceae > Picea > Picea glauca. The sequence goes on from JZKD02S1710973.1 coordinate 422,297, forward strand.
GTTTTATTTCCTCATACGTGTCTTTTGTAATGGGGATGGTCTGATGGTGAACTTCATATGAGTTCCCATGTTGTTTGGTATATGAGACTGGTGTACAGAGATTCCTCTTAGGTTGGTTCTCCTCGGTATATTTCTGTGTTCCTTCAATCTGGCTAATCGTCCCTTGTTCTTCCATTGTAGCTAGCTTTGTGAAACTACTACTCATTCGGGGACCTTTAGGAGTTGGTTATTGTACTGATTTCCTTAGGGTTTTCCTCTTGGTAGGAACGTTTTCAAATCCTTCGACATCCTTTTCTGCCTTCACTTTGGGTGGGTCTGGGATTTTTTTTTAAGGGAAGTCTCTAAACAAGTGGTCGTGTTCATGTAATTTACGACACATGAAGGAGATACACTCATAATCCATAGTTTGGATCCACTCTGTATCCTAAAATATAAGACCTATCGAGGCCGGTAGGGCTGTTGAAACATCCAGATAAACACAAATTTCAAAATAAGAAGTATATTTACGTTAGAGCGTTGCATCAGCAGTTCTGACAAAGGATCCCAAGGTGTTCCCAATACCTTCAAAGGTATTTAGGGGCCAATATACTTGGGGAAGTGATTAAAGTCTAATCCAAACTGGGACTACTTTAAATTTCTCCTTCTTTGTACTATTTTTTTTTTTTTTCCATATAAAAACATAAATACCTTCCGAATTGAAGAAATGCGAACCTCCTTGAAATATTCTTTCCTTGTCTTTAGCCAGATTAAAAACCATTGTGAAGAATCCCTTGGATCCCAGCTTGAGGTAAACATCTCCTTTATATTTCCATCGAGTTTTGATCCACCATTGGACGGCCTTATCTGAAGGCCATACTCCCATAAATTTGCATATAAGAGCATGGTATTATATTCCCATAAATTTGCATATAAGAGCATGGTATTATATGAATTGGATGTGTTGCGCCATTGTTGGAAGTTGGGTTTCATAATGGGGAGTTTATATTGTTTTAGGAATACATTCAGACACCCTTTTCTTTGAATATACAATTTATTAAATTAGAGTTCCATTGTATCCCTAGAGCCTCCTTTCGGATTTCACTCAAGTGTCTTGTCGGCATTAGCACTTTTAGATACGAGTGCTACCATAAGAGTGCTAATAAACTGTATAGGAAAACTGCTTCAACCCCTTACCAAATGAGAGTATACGATCACACCTGCAATTAATAGTCAGATCATTAAGATAAATATTTTTAAACACTGGTTTGACCTTCTAGTTTTGATAAATTAGTGGTACTCAATAGAAAATCTTAGAGCCTAAGAGGATTCGATTGTGTGCACATATACCAAGCAGGATTAAGGTGTTTTTGTCCGGCTTTGTTTTAGATAAATGCCGAGTACTGATCAGAATTCGCTGCATATTTGTACGTGGGAGAAGGCTATGAAACCTTCCTCCCATCTTTCAAATAAACGTCCCGCTGCTTGTTCCATTTTCCGCTGCATAATATTTTCAGAAAAGTAAAACAGGTTTTGCTTGGATCAAGCTTCACGGATTATAAAACTCAGCTTTATAGAGAATTGATTTCCCAATAATTTGAGAAATAATTGATTAATTACCTGATCACGGCCTTTCAATCTTCTTTTTGATCAATGACATAGTTATTCCGACATTTGGTGATGCCAGTCGATAGTTTAAATCCCCGAATGATTCGACTGCACATAAATCGTATAGCTAAATCAAGCTTCGGAAAACCTAGAAACAAGAATAACTATAAATCAAGCTTCGAAAAACAAGAAAATTGCAATAAGCTATGTCTCATTATATAAAAATTTACGCACTCGTGTCCGATTATGGTTTGCGGGAGATCGAATAATTCAGTAGTAGTAAGGGAGAAATGGGTCCGTTTCATAATTTCTGAAACATCGAAATTTCGACGGAGTTCAGCGCCTTCGTTTTGCTAGATGCCAAATGAAACTCACGACTGTATATGGTCATAAATGGTTTGTATCTCTCTACTTTGTAATAATTTTTTAATTAAAATTAATTATCATAGTAAATTTTAAATATGATCAAGTGAAAGTAAAAATATAAACATGTAAAGGAATGCCTTTATAATAATGAGGAAGTTAATGGTTGAAATCATAACCATTGATTTATTGGTACAACTAAAAATATTCCATCAATATTTAATCTTGTCCATACAAAACTAATTAAACACTAAAAACTTATGCTCATTGTCAATATATTCACACAATAATTTCTTAATCATATTAAGGAAATGTTAAAAAGTAAACACTTTAACTAAATCTTAAAAAAATGCTAAAAAATTATGAACATGAGATGTGGTTCATTGATTTGAAAAAACTACTAAAAATATGCTAACATATTCAATTGATAACCATACGATTAAAATTTATCGTTAAAAAATCATTAAATATACCCACCATTATCAACAGATGTACCTTAAAATATTTTATATAAAAAATAATATTTGATTTTAAAATAATTATAATAAACATATTATTTGCAAAATTACAAATAATAGATACATCATAAGTGTTTTTTTATAAAAATCTAATATTATATATTGAGTTTGAATTTATAAAAAATATTTTGTATTTATAAAAAATATTATATTTGAAATTAAAAAATATATATACAATTAAATATTAATACCATCAAATTTTATATCTTATGTTTCTCTCGGACATAGATGATGATTATTACCATTTCCATCTTAAAATTAGAAAAAGGAGATTAAATTTGTCTACACATATACATAATTTAATATTAATTCACATAAAATTAATATTTATTATGAAGGAGATTAAATTTGTCTACACATATACATAATTTAATATTAATTCACATAAAATTTAAAATTAGAAAAAAGGAAATTAAATTTGTCTACACATATACATAATTTAATATCAATTCACATAAAATCAATATTTATTATGTAATTGAAGTATGAAACTTTATAAATTATTTAACTAAGTATTTCACTTCTAAATTTTAACAAATGTTTAATTAATAACATTTATAAAAAAATCTAAAAAATTGTTTTAAAAAGCTTTAATACTAGTTGTCAAACAAAACATTAATTTAATTAAAATGAAAAAAATTATCATCTTCCAATAAAATTCACATCTCATAAAACCTGTTTTCCTTCCTTAAATTTAATTAAAATGAAAAAAATTATCATCTTCCAATAAAATTCACATCTCATAAAACCTGTTTTCCTTCCTTTAAGTCAAGTTCTTGATTGGCCATGCACTCTTTCTATGGGGTGAAAGTTAAAATACCATGTGATTTTTTGGTCATTTATTTCCATGTCATGGTCTTTGTCAAATGTGTAAAGATTATAATTATATATATGAAAGTAAATTAAATATTTCCATATTTAAATATATTTCAGATTCATTTTTTCCAATCTTTTATATTCCAAAATGTAATTAATTAATACATATCTTTTTTTCAATTTCTTCTACTTTTGAAGCTTTACACTAACCTATTTTTTTTATTTTCAAATAGGCTCATGGCAAAGCTAAAATTAACGCATCCTCCTAGAAAATATGGAATGTTTATTGGTGAATACTTAATAATAAAATCATGTCCCCAAAATATCATGTGATTTTGGTAGTTTATTTCCATGTCATGGCCTTTGTCAAATGTGTAAAGATTATAATTATATATATGAAAGTGAATTAGATATTTTTTAATACAATTTTTTTTTACGACATAAACATATATCATTGTTGTTTTTAATAAATAAATTATATTGAAAATAGTTACTACTTATAATTTTAAATTTGAAATATAAATAGAAATTTTAATGTTAATTTAATTCTCTTTTTTAGTTTATGACTATATATGGATTTTTCTTTTTCTTTGAACTAGTTGTATTTACAATACTTTCTTTTCTTCTTATAATTTGAACATGCTCATTTACAATATTTTTTTTTCTTTTTATAGTTTGAACATGTCAATGCAATTACTAAGGCATTTTTCATGAAGTGTGCATTTTAATTTTATTCATCATTTTGACTTGTACTTTTATTTTTATAAATCATTTCTTATAGTTTAAACATGCCAATGCAATTATTAATGCTTTTTTCATGAAGTGTACATTTTAATTGTATCCATCATTTTGAATTTTAGTT
>JZKD02S1710973.1:432005-442633 GCA_000966675.3 Picea glauca
CATTATTGTTGGACCTTATGAAATCACTCCTTGTTTACAGACTAATTTAAACAAGTTACTGATGTTGTGGTACATGAAAGGGACTATGTTGTCTTATTGACATGGAACTGTCACGGCTCACATTACTAGGTTGTTTAATTATAGTATTATGATGACCAAACTGAAAACCAATATGAATATGACTTATGACGCACCTAATGTCTACTCTGTTAAACTCTAACATTAAGTTATCATATGTGCCAAGTGGGAGAATGTAAGACTAATTTCTTAAATTAGTTTTTAATGACCCATATGAAGAGACATATGTGTTGGCAGCCGTTACAGTTTTTACGGAGCTCTTGGTAACGGTTTCAGGAATGGTCTCGAATCTCCTACTCTGATGGACAGGTGGAGAATAACGGTCTTGGGGAAACCGGTCCTCTCTGTGCCCATAAATGAACCTTTAGAATACCCATCTCCAATGATCTGAAAGTGCGTATGGCAGCAGGGTAAGAGAGAGAAATCTGATTTATGTTTAATGTGCAGAGGGTCTTCATTTCTGTTCTGTGCAAAGGGTTCTTCAAGAGGTTTCTGAAAAACATAACAGAGGAATAGAGGGTTCTAAAAACACAACAAAGACTTCACTGTTCTAGAGTCTGAAGTAGTCAGAGCCCTGCACAAATGGATCCAGGTATTGATTCAATCTCAGATTAAATTCTGCTGCAATTTAATGCTGGTAAAGAACTGGAAAGTTCTCGGTCCTGCAATTAGTTAACAGACATTTAGTTTGTATTAAGAAAATTTTAACACTTCCTCTCTGGTCTGGAGAATTTTCCCCAAGAGGATTTGTATCTGATAGTAGAGTTCAATGGTTTTCCAATATTTAGTTTCACGCGACCTAGGCGTACCCGTGTTAAAAATCCATTTGCTAACTACGTCTATCACCTCTTGGTCAGTTATCATAATCTGATCTTGTCTAACAATACCCTTGGCCTCTTCCAAGTGTTCTTGTAAATGGGTAGGAATTGTTGCGAAGAAGTTGATTTTCACATGATCATAAGCTTCATGTTGCACCTGTGAAGATGGAACCACGATATCCGATTGTAGACAAATATTATTAACCAGTGAATAGCCTCCCCTGCGATATCCTCTCAGATAACCTTGTCGCGGGGCAATTATACCCTAGGTTTCTGCACTCGACTACTCCCACCACCTCTAAGGGTGGCATTCCCAATTTCCCTCCAATTCTGGAAATATCCCTTATTATCAGACTTGGAAAACCCCCGGCGCTGAGGCAGTCTCCTACGGATATGGTTAAGTCTCAAAGTTCCTATTTTAACACTTCGTGGGTGGAAAAATGACTTAGCCATTATGACAGAGGTAAAGATCCCCTGAGTTGCTATATTTCCTCTCATGATAAATGGAATTAATCTCCCCCCCTACGGAGAATTTGGTGACTATCCGCACCACGCGTATCTTGGGAGCCCTTCCATGTGAAGGTTGTTGTGTGCACATGAGAATGATCTTGGCTTAGAGATTATCCCCCTTCCTCATTCATTTTTCCTTCTATAGGGTTCCACCACTCTTTATTATTTTTATTTAATGTCCTACAAACCTCTACGCCAACTGTCTGCTCCAGCTCATGATTGTTTAATCCTAGGTTGGTTGGAAGTACCATTACATTGTGCCCCTGGTGAACTGTCAATGTCGCATGTCTCTGCCATAAGTCTTGACAAATAATGCAGGAAGCGTTGCTGGCCTCTGGCACATCTTCTCTGATGTCCTTGGGGTCCTCCATTTCCTCAGTTCTTGTGATAGAAACCCTATATGGGAGGGGCCATTCATTCAATTTTAGTGCCAAAGAGATGGATTCCCTTCTGTTTCCTGAAATTGGGTTCAATGATTTATCCCATCTGTTGTCGACTAGGTTAACTCCCTCATTAGCTAGCCAATCTGCCAACTTGTTGGTTGTCCTCATCACATGGTATGGAATAATAACCTAAATGTGTTGGATTATATCTGCCATGTGTTCACGATGTGTTTCAAGGCGCAAACTATTCACAATCTTCAATACTGACGATTCTCTTTGAATGTGCTTCATCATGTTAATTATCACCTTTGAATTCCCTTCTACTACCACTATATCCTAGCCATTTGCCTTAGATATTTGAAGACCTTCTTCCAACACTAAGAGTTCCATTTTGTTGTTGCTTGTAGAGCCTAGGTTCCCAACGTAAGTTTTAATCATCTTTCCTGTATTAACTCGAAAGGAAACTCCCATCCCTTTCTTGTTGAGGTTCCCTTTCGCAGCCCTGCCAAAATTTAACTTAACAAATTCATGGGGTGGTGGAGACCAACTTGAGGGAGATGATGCCCTTGGGATAGATGGCTTTAGGAGGACCAGAAATGAGCTCCTACTAACTGTGAAGGTCTTAAGAATATATGTCTCGTAGTAATTGGAGTTCCAGTGGTCATCCCTCCAAGGTTGAGCTGTTATTGTTTCCTGGGTTATTTTGAGAATTCTTTTCCATATTATTTATGGGTTATGTTATTAGTTTCTAAATATTATTTTGTTTCACTCTTTTCATGTCTCCCACAGTAGAAAACCTCGGAGAATCCCCCATAGGAAGTTCACTATGGGATTATGAGTTATGTTGGTTGGCCATTCTTCCAAGGTTGAGGATATGGAAAGTATGTTGTGTCCTAGTCTCTGAAACAATATCTCCAACTGATCCCATAAATAGTTGAACCGAGAGAACCCATTGAGCATCTGTTCAATAGTCTCTGCTTGAGATTTGTAGAGAAAACACCGAGAGGGACCCTGGAATCCTTTTTTCCAAAGGTTATCCTAGGTCAAAGTCTCGTTCTGAATTAGAAGCCAAAGAAAGGTAGAAATTTTAGGCCATAACGTTTTTTCCCATATTATCTTCCAAATATTTAGTTTGGGTTCATTGTAGAAGTCAACTGCTAAATAGTATTCCTATTTTATTAAGAAGGTCCCCCTTGTTGTCAAGCCCCAACTAATGTGGTCTTCCTTGGGGATAACCTTGATTCTCCTGTTGATGAGGTCCTCCCAGAATCTACTTAGGGTTTATGGGTCATTTTCTCCTTCCCACTCTTCCTTGGGGATCCACTTGAACCACCCATGTTGATTTTCCTCAGAGGACCAATAATGTGCCACCCTTGTTTTCCCTTTCCTCTTCATTTCTTCCTTGATACTTTCGAGTGTTGCCTTCTCTAACCATTTTGGTGATTGTTGGCATGAATCCTCCCAAAATAATGGCTCATGTCCATTCTCGAGTTCCCAAAAGCTATTATTTTGGATCAAACCTCTATTGTTCCAAGCGATGTTCCAAATGGTGGATCTGCTTGGGGAATTTTGCATACAGATTAATTTTCCTTCTTGTTCGTCACTGCCGTATTTTTTCTTCCATAGTTGCTCCCATTGGGATATCTGGGTTGTGATCCAACACCACCATAATTCTTCTGCTAGAACTTGAATTGGAATTTCTAGGTCTCACAAACCTAGTCCTCCTATCAGCTTGGGATTTTATAGAGAGTACCAGGAGACCAAATCCCTCTTTTTCCTTTCTTTGGATCCCCCCCATAGGAACATTCGATAAATCCCCCATGTCTCTTTCAGGATAGACTTAGGGATGCTAATACAAAGAAGTGATATATAGGCATAGTTTGGAGGACCGATTTCACAAGGGTTAATCTCCTAATTACTTAGCACATATATTGCTATATTGAAACCCAAAAATCTCAGTTAGGTGGGTTTTCACTCGGGGGAAGTATTAAAGAAAAACAAATGAGATTTAATTTGGTTTATTAGCATGCCTGAGGCTTCTGAGAACTTAGTTAAGAATTACTTAATTTGGAGATATTCTCATATGGTAGGGGTCGTCATAAGCATTGTATCATCCACAAATTGTTGATGGGTAGCTAGTTTCTCTATTCCGTGAAGATTTATGCCTTTCCATTTTCCCTAAGTTGCTACTGCTTGTATCGATAGAACCAGGCCTTCGACTAATAAGATGAACACGAAAGGGGATAAGGGGTCTCCTTAATGGAGAGCCATTTACCATAATCGAGAAAAAAGAGGAATTGATTGAGGACATGATCCAGTTAACCCACCTAGGGCCAAAGCCGAAGCCTAGAAGAACACTTGAGATATAGTCTGAGCTAGTACTATCATATGATTTGGCTAAGTCCAATTTGATTAGAAGGCTAGGTTTGTGTGAGGTATGTACAGAATGGATATGCTCATGGGAGATAATGATATTGTCTAAGATTTGGCATCCCTCCACGAAACTAGACTGTTCTTGAAAGATCAATAGGGGGAGGAGGGGTTTTAGATGATTATCAATGACTTTAGAGATAATTATATATATATAATTACACAGGGCTATAGGCCGGAACTTGTTGGGGTCTTTCCCTTTTTTCTCTTTGGGGATCAGGGTTAGGAAGGTAGAGCTAAGGGCTAGGAGGATCTTCTGAAATATTCTCAAATCTTTGACTTCTTCCAAAACTTCATGTTTAATCACATGCCAACAAACATGAAACAATTCAGTAGTAAAACCACCTGGGCATGCAGATTTACCTTTGGTAATTTCCATTATGGCATGTTCCACCTCCTACATAGTAATTTCCCTCATCAGAGCTTCATTGTACTCTGACGTCACCATTTGGGGGATATATTGAGTTATATTTTGGACTTCTTGTTTCCAATCCTTCTATGGTTATGTTATCATAGCACTATAATATTTCACTAATTCAGTGCCTATGTCCCTATGTTTGAACAGGAAATTCTCTCTGCAATCCCTGATCGAGGTAATTTTGTTATTGTTCCTATGTTGAAGGATAGAGTTATGGAAAAAAAATTATTTCTTTCCCCTTCTTTGATCCATTGTACTCTGGATTTCTGTCTCCACAGTTTTTCCTCCTAATCCTCTCTGATGGAAATTTGTGCCCTTATGCTAGATTATCTTTCTATGTTTTCATATGTGCGACCATTTGTGATCATTTGTTGTTGAAGTTATTTCATTTCCTATGTTAATTGATGTTTATCTATGAATATATTTCCAAACTCCTCTTTATTCCAATTTTTAACTTTCTTTTCATATTCTTCAGGAGTTGTTGCAGACGAAAGATAGGAGATCCTGAGGGAATAAGTACATCTTTCCACCATCCTTCAAATTTTTCCTAGATCGACTTGTTATTTATCAAAAATGGTTCGAATCGAAAGGTTCGATTCTTTGGGTTAATAGGTATATCTATAGAGAGGCTTATAGAACAGTGGTCAAACCCCTTGTACAGGAGAATGGATATTTCAATAGTGAATTCTAGGTGAAGAAGAGATTCAGAAAGAAGAAATCTATCTAGCCGAGAGGAAATATATTGAGTACCTTTTCTATTATTGTTCTAGGTATGAATTCCATTAATGGGGTTCCAATCACTCAAATTGAGGTCATTTTTCATCTCCTTGAAACAAATTTAATCTTGTTTCAGTCAAGAAACTCCCCCTTTCTTCTCTGAGAGAGATGAGATAATATTTAAATACCCTCCCAAAATCCAGGGGTGATAAAAGGGAAGAGGGTTGAGATTTAATAAGGATTGGATAAAGGCCAGTTTATCTGATAGAATTTGTGGCCCATAGGCATTTTTTACTAGTCTAGTCTAATCTAATCCTAGGAATTGGAAATTAGATGAGAGGGAATGTCTCATTGCAAAGAAGTCTAAGAGATTAATTTCTAAGGGGGTCCATAAAATTTCTGATCCTCCAGATGCTCCAGCTGCATTTGAGGCTACAAAGTTGCACCCATTCCAACATTTAGAGGTTATTTTTACCATTGATTCTATTGAACACTTGGTTTCTTCGATCATTAGAAGTGAGTGTTTTTCTTCCATGAATATAGTTTTAAGAGATCTATGTTTAGTAAGGCCATTGAGGCCTCTAATATTCCAGGATATTACTTTCATTGGGAAGGGTTTGGTGGGGAGGAAATTTTTTCCGCCATGCTTTTTATTCTACCTGAATTCACTAGAAGTTTTCCTAACTCATGAAGCAATTTCTTGTTATAAGGTTGAACTCTCTTTTTATCCTCTTTAGTTGATTTCACTGATTCTTTAGCTGTAGAAATTTTAATTCCTAGAGAAGAGGAATTTGAATGTTTACCTTTTTGAGTTCCCATTGACTTTTCCTTGTGCTTTGATTTAAGAAATGTTTACTTTAGGAGATGCATTTTCTTTTCAGGTATTTCATGGAATTCTTTCCTTTCATATGTTGTTGTTATACTTTGAAGATCTAGTTCCTCTAATTCCATATCTTCGATGGCTTCCAGATCTTCTTTGTTGTCCATTGTGAGTTTTATTTCCTCATACGTGTATTTTTGAATGGGGATGGTCTGATGGTGAACTTCATATGAGTTCCCATGTTGTTTGGTATTTGAGACTAGTGTCCAGAGATTCCTCTTGGGTTGGTTCTCCTCGGTATATTTATGGGTTCCTTCAATCTGGCTAATCGTCCCTTGTTCTTCCATTGTAGCTAGCTTTGTGAAACTACTACTCATTCGGGGACCTTTAGGAGTTGGTTATTGTACAGATTTCCTTAGGGTTTTCCTCTTGGTAGGAACATTTTCAAATCCTTCAACATCCTTTTCTGGCTTCACTTTGGGTGGGTCTGGGATTTTGTTTTAAGGGAAGTCTCTGAACAAGTGGTCATGTTCATGTAATTTACGACACCTGAAGGGGATACACTCATAATTCATAGTTTGGATCCACTCTGTATCCTGAAATATAAGACCTATTGAGGCTGGTAGGGCTCTTGAAACATCCAGATAAATGTAAATTTCAAAATAAGAAGTATATTTACCTTAGAGCGTTTCATCAACAGTTCCGACAAAGGATCCCAAGGTGTTCCCAATACCTTAAAAAATATTTAGGTGCCAATATACTTGGGGAAGGGATTAAAGTCTAATCTAAACTGGGGCTACTTTAAATTTCTCCTTCTTTGTACTAAATTTTTATTTCCATATTCAAACATAAATACTTGCCGAATTGAAGAAATACGAGCCTCCTTGAAATATTCTTTCTTGTTCTTTAGCCAGATTAGAAACCATTGTGAAGAATCCCTTGGATCCCAACTTGAGGTCAACATCTCCTTTATATTTCCATTGAGTTTTGATCCACCATTGGAGGGCCTTATCTGAAGGCCATACTCCCATAAATTTGCATACAAGAGCATGGTATTATATGAATTGGATGTGTTGTGCCAATGTTGGAAGTTGGGTTTCATAATGGAGAGTTTATGTTGTTTTAGGAATACATTCAGACACCCTGTTCTTTGAATATGTCTTTGAATTCATATTTGGATCCCCTAAGGAATGTTGATTGGGATCTACCTGATGTTCCTCTTCCATTGGAGTAGGGATCTCCGAGATATCCTTGTTTTGATTCAAAACCACATTAGTTAAGATCTTAGAAGATTCTGGCATCTGGTGAGTTGGGTGGTGGCTTCTATCAACTACCACATTCTGAAAGAAGGGGGAAACACCACCTCTAGCGGTGGATGCCATTGATATAAGGTTGGTACTTCAGAGTTTCAAAGAGCTAGTTACAGAGTGATTCCCCATGATCATGATCATCTTACCTCACAATACCATATATTAGTATTATTATTATTATTATTATTATTATTATTTATTATCTAATGAATTGGAAACCTATTTCTATTTATAATATTTCTATGTTTATTTCTATCATTGATGTTTTTCTATTATAAAATTTTAGATATATTAGTATTTATATTCTTTCTATTCATCCTATTTTAAAAATTTAAATGTTTTATAGATCAATTTCATTAATTAATATAGAGCATTAAGAATAGGTATGAACCAATTTCCAATTTTTTTAAACTTTCATTTTTTATATTATATGGAGATTGAAACTTTTAATTTTAAAATTCATGTGTACTCCATCATGATTCATTTCATAGAGTCACCAAACTCTTTCACATTTTGGTTGAATGGACCGGTACCCTTCACATTTTGTTTGCATGGATAGCCCCTCTTGGGTTTTATGCCTACTACTACAAGTTGAGGAATTAGGGCCATCTCTGGTGGATAGAGTAAGCATCAAGGATATTAGCATTGTCCCTTTGAGTATGGTAGTTGCAACTAAATCTCCCTTAAAGGAGATGAAGAAACTTATGAATATGAGAATTACTATTGAGATAAGAGTTGGTACACCATCGAAATCTTGTATTTCCAACTTCTAATTAGTTCACAAAGAATAAATGGAAAAAAGTAGTATCTAAGATTATTTTACTCATTAGCTCATGTTTCCTTTTGTTTTGTGTATTTCTTTATGTCATAAGTAAATGAATGCTTATATGCTTATTGTATATGAATTTTATGAATGTTTTAATAGCATTTACAATGTGTTGTAAGTGTAGTTTCCACATGAAAAGTGCAATTTATATTTAATCTGAGAAAACTTTTCTTTGGAAAAATATAATTTCTTGATGCACCATCTTTTCATTCACTTTATTAAATGAACGTGAGAGAGTAAATTATTGTTGGTTGGTATAAATCAAGACTCTCAAAGTTTTTTCTGAATATTACTTCACCTCATCAAACCTATTACAATAGTTCTTAAGTCCACCTAGGTCTTACTTTTAAATTCTCTCCACACGTTTTCGTTGTAATAGATACAAGTTTATAGTCTTAATCATATAGACATGCAATATTAATATTTAAATGGAAAATGAAAGGAAACGATACACTTTCTCATGACAATCCCTCCATAATGTTAATTTAACATCCAAAAATACATATTTTGAATTACAACATTTCTATTCTTTCTTCAACTAAATACATTTGTTCAACTAGCCACATTTACAAATATCTCTACTTTTTTTTTTCTCTCTTCTAGTACCAACCTCTTATATTCTATTTGTTCAATATTCTCTTTGTATTGTTTATGCTAAAAACATGGATGCTTGATAAAAAACAAATTCTTGCCACTTGTAGTGCTTTTGGCATGTCTACTTTCGAGTTAGATATAGTTTATAGAAATCACATACACATAAGAATATCAACTTCATTATTTTACACTAAATCATTTGGTATACATTTTTCTTTTCTTTTCCACACAAATCCTCTACCTTTGCAAAGAAAATAATAATAATAATAAAGAGTATGAAATAACATATCCTCTTATCACCAATTTCACCACCACTCAAATAAACTGAATGATAAATCTTTTTTCCCAAACCAAATTGTATTTTCATGTTGAGGTTGATACTTTTAGCAAAGAACCTTGCCTTCCTATTATATGTCAAATATCATTGTTCTTTGTAATGATAGAATCCACATATCTAGATCAACACTTATAGGTGTGGCAAACATGTGCATTTTTCATTTTCTTTGCTACAATATTTTTGAAAGTCCTTGGGATTTTAATTTTCTCATATTTGTTTATATCTCATTTTTTTTTCTATGCTAATAATTAGAAGTCCAAGCGTGTTTGGAACAAAAATTGTACTCTATGTTTCTACTCTTATTGATATTTTCACACAAAGATCCATCGGTATGTTTGAGAGAGATGTCTTAGCTTGTATGGTCCTTGTTTATCTAAAAAATCAGGATCACCTTCTAAAATAAAGTTGTCACATGTTGATCTTGTTGTTCAAAAACATGAACAACACATTCTAATTTTCAACTTCAATGGTAACTTAATCATGGTAACTTAATCCTTGAATGTAACATTTTTATGTTCTTCATCAAAGTTTTCATTTCATGGTTTAAGCTTATATCAAATCCACACAAGGAAAAGGTGATGTACAATATTGCATATTAAATGGTTTATGATCACCCCTTGAAAAAATACTTTTGAATTCTTTGCAATATTGACTTGGTCCAAACACTACCCTATATGACATCATAGTAGCAAACAATGTGTATGTAGTTGGCTCAATCATAGCAATTATCACTTCATGACACAAAAATAAGAGCTATAATATAAATCTGAACCAATAAGAATTTTGAAACATTTATATGCTCCTCTCATATCATATCTTCCTCAATTATATTTCCTTTGCATTACTTCCTTTGAAAATAATTTCAATTGCTTCTTAAAACTGCACATTAATAACTAATCCTCTTTTTCACATGTTTTAAACAATTATATCTTAACAATGGATTTATAGATTTCTACATGCAAGTGAAACTATATTAACAATTATATAGATTTATAGATTTAACAATTATATCTTAACAATAGATTTATAGATTTCTACATGCAAGTGAAACTATATTAACAATTATATAGATTTATAGATTTAACAATTATATCTTAACAATGGATTTATAAATTTCTACAATTATATCTTAACAATGGATTTATAGATTTATCATTTTTATAGTATATAAGAAAATTATGTTATACTACAATATTTTTAATATTATAATTTATAAGAAAATTATAACAATAAAAGGTTATATTATTATATTATATATATATTTTTATTATTTTCTTAATTATTTTGGATGATGATAATTTGATTATAAGTAATAATCAAGTTATGATTATCCATGATGACTCCAACTATAATCATTTATGGCTAAATGAGGACTTTGTTTTATCTA
>JZKD02S1710973.1:443809-484840 GCA_000966675.3 Picea glauca
TTCCTAACCTCTTAACTCAACAAAAGTATGGTGATCTTTGAAAGCTTCTCTTAATGCTTTTCGAGCACAGAAACAAAATTCTAAAGAATCACAAGTAATCACTTACCCTCTTAAGATCCAATAGACCAATTCGATCTTAGTGAACATTAATCATCATCATCATCAATCATCAAGTTACGAAAATATAACATTGATTAAAGTACAAAAATGTAAGATCAATTAAAATGTATTAACATATATTATATAGTATATTGATATTTATAATATATTGTAAATTATCATAAACATTTACTACTATTATTACGTGTATCCCAATACATCAATATTAATACATGTATCCATTCATCATTAATAATATAAAGGAAATAGTTATATAAACTTTTAATATCCCAATACATCAATATTAATAATCTAAAGAAAATAGTTTCAAAGATTTTTGGATTAAAATGTTATTTAAAATTTTTATTAATTATAATTCATCCCAATACATTAATAATATTAATATAAAGAAAACAATTTTATAGATTTTTGGTTTTAAAATGTTATATAAGATTTCTATTTATTATAATTTATTCCATTATTAATAATATAAAGAAAATAGTTTCATAAATTCTTGGATTAAAAATGTTATATAAAATTTATATTGACTATAGTTAATAATTCACCCCAATACATTAATATTAATAATATAAAGAAAATAGTTTCATAAATTCTTGAATTAAAATTGTTATATATGATTTATATAAAATTTCTATTAACTATAGTTAATAATTCATCCAATACATTAATATTAATAATATAATAAAAAATAGTTCAATAAATTCTTGAATTTAAAATGTTATATATCATTTTTATTAATTATAGTTAATAATTCATCCCAATACATTAATATTAATAATATAAATAAAATAGTTTCATAGATTTTTGGATTAAAAATGTTAAATAAGATTTTTATCAACTATAATTCAACTTTGTTTCATATATTTTTGGATTAAAAATGTTACATAAGATTTTTATTAGCGATAATTCAAATGTTAAATTAAAAAATAATTATATGAAAAAAATAATACATAGGTGGAAAATTGTATTACCAAAATTATTTATTTTTTATAGTCTCACATTTTAATTTAAGCGAATCAATATATCCAAGTAGAATTCTCTACGCATTGAACCAATTTTATTTAGAGGAGATTGTCCAAAATGCATAGTTTTCTTTATATTAATTATATTTATTAATAATGATTTTGTTAGTCCCATTTTTTTTCTTATCAAAGAAATGAGGATTTGACGAAGTGGCCAAGTTGAGATTAGGCAATTTAGTGGTAAAAAGTCGAGCTTCAGAAGCCTTTGTGTAGCTTAGAGTCAAATTTTCCTAAAGCAGAATGAAGAAACAACAAGAAAATCCGTGCCCTTGTGCACATAAGGAAAAAATTAAGCTTCAAGTGCTTATCGGACGTCCAAAAGGGGCTTGTTGCAGTTCAAAAGGGTTTCATTGGGATCCAAAAGGGGCTTATCGTGCGTAGAAATGGGCTAAGTCAATACCCTATGGGCTTATTAGGAGACCGCGACCAAGAAACCAAGTGCTAGCAAGAATTCAAGATCCGACCTGATCAGACGACTATGATTAAAAGCACAAGATAAACAGTTCCAATTTTGTGTTGGAGTCCTCTTTGTTAAAGCCTCCTTCATCGGAGTCTCCCTCCTCATATTCATCTCAAAACCTATCTCCTAGACCACATCGAGGAGACACCTCCGATCAATGACCTAGATTTAAGTAAGCTCGCCCCCCGATCAACGATCAAGATCCAACCTTAGATCTCACAGTCTCGCAGCAAGATGTCACGTCAACTTTCCAGTAGAGCCCCATCAAACCCAACCAGAGGTTGTCGTGTGGACATGTGGAACCCGTTGGATGCATAAGGAAGAACCTCAAATCTGGGTGACACGTGTCCTACTTCCTTGCAACGAAAGTGCCATGTGGGCCAATAGAAAGTCACCACGTGTCTAGGATGGTGTTTGCATGATGATCTTTGTCCTGGCCAAAATTTTCTTTCGACCACAAAAAGATCAATAGCCCTTAGTGATTCTCAGACTTTTTATGGACGGTCTAGATTTGTCTTGTTGAATCCCTTCAGAGTCCAATCTTAGGAGTCTTGTTTGAACCTCACTCTTAATCACTCTGAATGGAGAAACTCGAATCAATTGTCTAGATCTGATCCTATGTGTAGCACCATATCGATGATCATTGGAGTTCCTTTTTTAGAGTGCCTCACAGTTCCTAGCTTTGGATAGCTCCAATGGAAGCCAATCCAAAGGACAATTCAGATTTAGTAAATGAAATTGAGATCAATGGCCCAAGACCCATCACCTTTTCTCTTCTATGAAAAGTAGCGACGAATGGATGCATTCCCCTGGTGACATATGCATGAAGTGACTACCAGCATGGCACTTGTCAGACCAATCAGAAGCTGCCATTTGGATGCAGGAAAATCGCGACATACATAGGTAAAATTCCTAAATATAGGTGACATGTGTTGCACTTGCTTGCCACCTCAATGGTAGAGTGAATCAATAAAAATTTGGCCATGCGTCCAGGGTGACGTCAACATAATTTTTTTCACTTCCTTAGTCATTTCAGTATTTTTCTCGATCCCAGATCGATGGATATCCTTGCATTGGGGAAATATGAACAACTCTCTTATTTTGGAAACAGATTGATGACTCTCCTCAAGTTGGTGAAAGATCAATGATAGAGATCAAGGGGAGATCGTCGTTGATGAAATCCAAAGAGATGGCATCTTGGCATGCAAGCGCAACATTTTTAGGGAATACCTTCAATGGGAACGTGGGCATGGGGAAGTGATCTTCGATATTTTCATCAAAGTGACTTATAAAGAATTGTATTAAATGAGCATAAATTAAATTGCATCATTAAAGAAGGAAAATCTCAATAATAAAGATACATAAGCATCAAATATGAACACAAAACTTGATAATGGAGTTCTTCCTTGGTGAACTACATCTATGGGTCTTGCTCTCAAATGGGTAATCCTTTTTATTAACTCAACAAAAGAAATTGGAAAAATACATAAGTATACCTCATTCTGGAATTAAGCTATAGAATCTTTTCTCAGATAAGAAAATAGACAACACCATTGAATTCGTGGCATCGAATTACCCGAAAATGACTTTCTCCACGCCTCAATCCGACTATGGCACTCCTAGGCCCAAGAGAAATTTTGTCTCGATTTTTGTGCCCTGTGACCTGCAATTAATTCCCCAAAAATGTCTCTAAAACCGTGCGCCTCCCCCTGTGCACTAGCGGATTCAAAATTTAAATAAATTTTGCGGGCGTTGTAACCAATGGGGCCATTTTTCCTAGTGGTTGGTGGAGCTATATCTAAGGCGGATATAATGGGTGAGGTCACGAGATCGAGCTCGCAAGCCTACCCTTTTGGGTGTTTGTTATAGCTTATATGCATATATGAATATGTTGGTTCTACCAACTTTTAACAGTGGTTTAGATATATCCATTGACCACCAGATTTGGCAGAGTTCCACCAGATTTGGTGGACCCACTTTCTTTTTTTATTTTTCAATTTCAGATCTCGAGCCCTCATTGGGTATTTTCCCACTACCACATGGCAGCTCATGACTAGGCCATATGGAAACCAACCAAGTGTACAATCACCTACCACATCAACGTACGGTCTACCACCTCAACTTCCACATAAGCCTGCCACATCACCGTATGGTATGCCACATGGTTGTACGAACTACCACGTGGAAGTTTTTCATTGGTCCATGGATCGACCCAAAAAAACCTAAAATAAGTGACACATGGCAGCCTCTGGTGCTTCCACGTCACCATGTTGACATCAGCATGACAGATGTCGCCTCCTACATGTGCCACATACATTGTATGGATGTTGATGTCATCTGTACTGATGATGATGTCATCTATAATGATGCCGACGTCATCAGTATGGATGCTGACATCATCATTATGGATGCTGACTCATCCCCTGCTGACTCGGCTAGGTTGAACAAAATTTGAACGTGAATATCTTTCGCTCTGTAACTCTGTTTGATGAGTCGTTTACGCCGTTGAAAATCTTGCGACGTGCTTTTCGCGATGATGCCACTTTCACTGAGTTTTGAGAACTTTGAATTTTTTTCCCTTTCTCTATCTACTGAGGCCATTCTAAGCTTCCCGAGTTGCTTCTGCGATAGTCTTTCTCTAGATCCTTTTTGGATCACGCCTTCCCATTGACAAATTTTTGGAACACCAAAGGTTTTCATCAATCAACAGATAAGTGAGGGAAGAGTTCCCTCACCTTGTCCTTCTCAATCCACTTTGCTTTGCTTGGATGTGTGCCCTTTAAGTGTACTCGAAGATAATCAACATCACCCATGCGTGAAGTCCTTGTCCTTCTGTCCAGGATGATATATTCCTTTAACTCATCCAAGTACTCAGGAGAAAACTCATCAACTGAAGGTATTGAAACTTCCTCATCCTGATCCGTGATCATGGGAGGCTAAAAAAGTTTCAAGTTCTCTACATTTACCACTGAGTAAATTTGCATATAAGGTGGAAAATCTAGACGAAAATCATTGGTACCACTTTTCTCCAAAATAGTGAAGGGTCCATAAAGAATGGGCTTGTGTTTCTTTCCTTCACCATTCATTATTTCTTTGCTGATGTGAAGCCATACCTGGTCTCCAACCTGGAACTGATGATTAACCCTGTGTTTGTCATGCCAACCTTTATACTATGCTTGACTTTTCTCCAAATGTTCCCTGACTTCTTGGTGTACCTGTTGGATCCTCTGGATGAACTTGCAGGCTTTGTCTTCATTTATTTCTTCATTTGAAATGGCATCTATCCCATACATCAAGTCCAAAGGAACTTTAGGTTGGTACCCAAAACATGTCTCAAAAGGAGAACACTGAGTGGAGGAATGTAAGGCTTGGTTGTGAGCATGTTGTACATAGGGTATCTATTCATCCCATACTTTGGGATGCTTGTTGTAGTAGCCTTGAAGAAAAAGTACCATTGTTTGGTTAACAACCTTTGTCTGTCTGTTGGTCTGTGGATGGAAAGCAATGCTCCTCTTCAACTTGGTGTCCATCATTCTCCACAAGATTTTCCAAAAATCCCCAAGGAATTGAGTATCTCGATGCAAGATAATGGATGTGGGTAACCCAATGTGAACTCAAACATACTGAAAGAAGAGATTAGCAGTCTTCTCAACAATGATCTTCTTTTTACATGGCATTAAGATACACATCTTGTTGAACCTATCCACTATAACATACAAATAGTCATGACCCCTTTTCAACATTGGTAAACCCCCTACAAAATCCATGGAGATACTTTCCCATGGATGGGATGGAATAGGTAGTGGTTAGTATAGCCCCAATTTTCTATTAGTGGGCTTACAAGTAGAACACATCACACACCCCTTTACATATTTAGTTACAATTGCTTTCATTTGAGGCTAGTAACAAAACCTCTGCAAATAAGCCATAGTTTTTCCTAGCCCAAAATGACCAGACACAAGATAAGTGTGAGATTCTCGTATTACATGGACTGGTTCACTTGTAGGAATACGTATCTTTTCAAGATGGTAGAGTAGTTTTTCGTGCAGACAATAGTTCTCTACTTGTGCACCATGGGTTAGTTTCTCATATACTTCTTTAAAATCTTTATCAATGGCATATTGTTCCACATAGCTATCATGAGATAAAGAAGTATATTTCAAAATAATAGAAGCAAAAATAGGAGGTCTAGAATGCATATTATCTACCTTGTTACTTGTACCCTTCTTGTACTTGATTATCGAATGAATTTTTTGTAGGAAACCCATCCATCTGTAATGTCATGATTATTGCAATTTAGTTTGTGATTGGAGATACTGTAAGGGTTGGTGATCTGTATGTATGATTGTTTCCTTCCCTAACAAGTACTTATGATCCGTATGTATGATTGTTTCCTTCCCTTGGGCCATTACCATATGATCTGATTGTTTCCTTCCCTTGGGCCATTACCATTGTTGCAGTTTGGTATCCTCATTGGTGATTTGTATGTATGTATGATTGTTTCCTTCCCTTGGGCCATTAACACATGATATCTAGTAAATCCATTACCATTACACATGATTTTCATTAAAATGTCAACAAAAATAAATCCATTTTTTTTTAGCTATGTTGATAACTTTTGAAACCTTCCATTGTTATGCAAATTTTATACAATTTATTAAATTAGAGTTCCATTGTATCCCTAGAGCCTCCTTTCGTATTTCACTCAAGTGTCTTGTTGGAATTAACACTTTTAGATAAGAGTGCTACCATAAGAGTGCTAATAAACTATATACGTAGAGAGCGCCCTTTGGCGCCAGCTTGAAGGCGTCGATATCCACACTGTTGTGAATGTTGAACATCCGTTCCCCCCATTCCGAAAACATTTCGGACACAACTTTTTTTGTGTTAACTTCCACGTGTTTTGGAAAAGCAACAAGAATCCACGTGTGCCAAAACACATTCCATTCTGGATCTTGTTCAATCCTCCTGTTGTTCTCATCATTTAACTTAAGCCTATAAAAGCTCAGCTCACGAACCCCCTCTCCTTCAAAAGAACTGATATAATACAAATTAGAATTAGAATTAGTGGTTCGTTGTCCACTACACCTGTCATTCTCATATTGATTCAACAAATATATGATATTCCCCGGGCTGACACATCTTGTAAATACATTTATGGGAAAAGAACAATAGGGTAATGTCCAGAGATAGTCTATTCCCTAACCTGGAGAAGCTTTCTTTCAAGATGTATTTTTTATGGCGTATTTCCTAACGTGAGTTTGTATTTTTGTTTTATGGTGTATTTGTTGAAGATGCCATCAAACTGGGCATGATCGAACCTCCCACCTCCCTTTAGTGTCATATACTTCTATGTCGCTTCCATGCTTTTCTCATTGGATGTTATCAATGTATATAGGAAATTTCAATGACTGTATCCATCCCTGCGCACGAACATACAACATACCGCCTGTTGGAGCCGCCTTTGTTTTTTCTAGCCCGTCTCAAATTTCATGTCTTAATGCTCGAAATCGAAAGATGGTTTTTGTATTTTCCGTCTGTGGTTTGAAAATCTATGAAGTCTTATCATGCAAGCAGCGATGATTATTGTACTCTCGAGGTGATTTCTACTTTTCGGCAAAAAAAAAATTCCTCCTTTTGTTCTACCTCGGGATTTCTCATGTTGGATGCTATAGATCATGTAGTTCACAAGTCCTGAGCAACGAAACAACGAAATCGCTTTAAAATTTTACCTAGGTCAGTAACGGGAGTAAATTTTTCCTAAATCATGATTAAACATCATTGGGTTTTCACGCCTCAGAATTCACTAAATCTAAAACTCTCATTCCGGTTCCCTGATAGCCGAAACCACGAAGTCCGTATGTTAGTAACCCATGTCAAAGTTAAAGAAAAAAACTAAGCCATGGTTAAGTTTCGTCGGCAATTCACCACTCGACGTGTTCTCTTTTAAAAAACTACATTGTCTAAGCCTTAGTCGTGAAGTCGCGATAAAGATACGAACATAATTAATTAAACACTTAATCCGAGTTTATCTTCCCTTTTAATTAAAACGTATTATCGCGATCTCGCGGTTTCGCAGCTCGGCATGCAAACTTCCCGGAAACTTACCTTCGAAGCTCTGAGTCGCGATATGGCGAAAATAAATAATTACGTAATTAATTAAGCGCTTAATCACAATTATGTTTTTAATAACCAAAATCAATCATCGCAAATTTCAGGGGTTATAAGTTCAAAGGGTTAAAGCAAAAATTCCCGATACAACGAATACCGAAAGGTTAAATTAACTTTGGTAAAATCGGATTAATTAAGCTAAATCAATATCTCCAGTGTTTTGATGCTTGCACAATTTACGAAGCAGTCTTAATCCTTCCTTACGCCAACTGACATTTCGAACCGCCAAAATTTATGGCATTAATTAGAAATAAGGCGAATCGACAAATAAAGATCGGGTATTTATTCCTAAATTTATTTCTAAACATGATTTGACAGATCTGTTCTAAGAAGTATCGAGTTTTCGAATATATATAGAGTTGTTATTCATTATAACAAATTCATTTCTATATTACACAGAGAACACTTTCTCAACGAGCTAACTTCTATATGTATACGTATTTTTATCGTAGAAGAGCTAAAGTAGGATCTCCAATCATGACCCCGCGAAAAACATCCAAAGCCAGTGTTGAGGTTTCGGGAAAAGGTTCGGACAACGTCACTGATACTTCACCTCGAAGTGTCAACTCAGTCCTGAACCGGTCGTTTGTTTCTAATGTTCTGCAGGCCGAATTAGTGGATTATTTTGATGATTCCAGCGACAATGAAAAAGACGACATAACCACCAAGTATAAGATCGTCATTCAATCGGGAATGCATAAAGTAGCGTCCAGGCCACAACTACTCCCCTATTATGATATGGTGCGATGGGCATTAGACCATGTGGACATACCAACCAGAACCATCATGAATGAGAAGAAGGTCACCATCGAGACTTTCAGGCCTGAATATCTGCAAGCCATGTACAAGTTCCCCACAACATCCGACCTTACATATGATGCCAAATTCTTGGAAGAGTTCAAACAGAAGGAATGTGTGCAGTATGACAAAACTATGTCTAGATTAATAAGAGATTGGGTTTCGCACCCTGCGAAGTTCAGGGCAGACAATCATGGTATATATTCAATAGCTTCCTTAGAACCACAGTTCAAGTATGTAACTATGATGACATGCAGATTATATGGGAGGGAGGACACCTCACATTTATTTCTTCAATGGGTGCCTCCAAAATTTTGAGTCTTCGAAGGTTGTTCCTTTGACTGGGAGAAAATGTTGTCTGATAGCTTAACCAGTCAGGTTATAGAGTATAGGGAACAGAAGGAGAGTGGCAAGATTTCTTCATTTTTTATGTCTGCATACATTATGGACACTGTGTGTTTTCTAACACCATTTCCCTTAATGAGATGGAGTTGGACTCCAGCAGAGGACAAGCCCATCCACGTCTATCATTCGAAATTGTGGGAAAACAAAGCGACATATTTTGTATATGAAATCTTCAACTGGGTGATTGTACCGCTGCATGTCACCATTTTCGTCCACCCGCCACCCAGGATCTCGGACAGTATAGTGATGAATTTGAGCAGCATAGTTGACTGGTATGTAGAAGCCAAATTCTCATATCTCATAGTTTTTGGGGCTTTTGTTCCCCTGCATGCATTGCCATTATTCATTCTCAACAAGCTGTCTTGTCGTGAGGTTGCTAGGCAAACATTAATCAGTGTTATAAGCAAGGATCTTAAGGGATACTCAAAAAAGGTATGGCCACCTTTTCCTGTTCGGTTAAATTCATATTCTTTGTTATATTTCGGGCATGCTAAAGCTGAGGTAGCAACTCTGGAAGACCTAAAGTTGGTCCTTATTGAATACAAGAAGCACGATCTGCAAAGGGTCCCGAGTAATCATTTGGCCAGTTGCGGACTCAAGAGATTTGAACATGAAAATCGCCCTCGGATGACATTTTCCGAGGCGCAAGATCTTATGCCGATATTTTAGCTCGGATACAAACCTTGGCACCTGAAGAGAGGGATGATGTTATGAAATTCCAAGACCATTGACGCAGTTGTCTTCCCGCAGTATTATAGGGTGAGAATCCGAGTACAGCGGAGGTGAAACAAAAATATGCCGAAGGCTCCAAGGATGCAACTCCCAGTCAATAAAAACACCAGGTTGAGGGAGAGAAAACTAAGAGTCTGAAAGAAGAGATAAAGACTCTTGACCCACCGATGAAGCAGAGTTCAGTTACTACTCCTGGACAATCAGTGAAGAAAATCGGAGAACCTATCACATCAGTTACTCCCTTCCAGTCAACTCAGGGAAATATTGATGCAGGATGGATCTTCAATGAAGAGTTGAGGCCTATAAGGGTGGAAGAGCTCCCTCCAAATGAGTTCTTCTTCGATAAGAAGAGAAAGGCAGTGGTAAAGAGAGAATTCTATCAGAAAGGGGAGTCGACAGTCAAGAAATACAAAGTTATGACTGATGGGAAGGATAAGAAGAGTGAACAGTTCACCACAAAAATAGATGGGACATTAGGGGCATATGCCACAACGAACCAATTTTCAGTTGGGGTTTTGAAAAACCAGCTGAAATGAAAAAATCGCCTCATCAAAACCATGGAAGCTAGACTAGCCACAACAGCGAAGGCTGCCAAAGACCAGGCGAGTGTAGGAATAGAGCAAGCAAGGTTGGCCGATAAAAGTGAGATAGAGATGCTCAAGACTAAGCTCGAACAAGCACAACTGGTGGTTCGGGATGGTGAGACGCAAGCAAGACAGAAAAAATATTTGATCGAACAGCTACAAGCTAGGGTGGAAATCGCCGAAAGTAAAGTGATAAATATTGGGATGTTCCAGTCCAAGGCGATGGAGATTCGGAGCAGAGTCTCTACGGCCCAACAAAATTTACTCGCCAAGGTAGAGGTGATTCAGGATAACTGCTTGGTGGTTAATCAAGTTTTGGAGAATTTGTCTGCTAGAGAAAGAGAAGCTGGAGACGCACGAGTCACCTTTCAAGAGGCTATGATAGCCACAAACAATAGGGATTCAGGAAGTACTCCCAGGTTTACCATTTTGGAGCAGACCAGAGGAAACATTCTATTGAAAGAATGGGAACACATCATCTCAAAAAGTAAGTTGTAAGACAAGAGGGTAACGCAATCCTTAGAAGAGGCTTTTAGTTCTATAGATGGTAATCTACTAGGCATTGATAACAGAGGTAATGCCGAGACACTGATTCAAATGAATATGGAAAAAATCTCACTTGATTTAAATGAAAAAGAGGAAAGAGATTCAGCTGAGATCTCACAAGTGACTACGATAGACATAGTCCAAATAGATAAATGTATGATTAAACCAAGTATGCAATTATGTGCTATCTACATCATAGACAGACAGATGGACGATAGGCTGCCACAATTAGCCCGAGATTGTTACTCTTTTGAAGCCAATTGTCAAGCAGAACCGTCCAGGCTGATATCTTGGCTAGTTGAAAGATTTGTCACCTGTACCGAGCATGCACGAGGACAAGCTTCTGGCACCAAGTAAAGACAGAGAAGAATAAATGGAGCGATTACTCTCTTCCCTATCATAACTGAAAATTTTGCAATGATTGAGATTCCATCTTATTGTAAAACTATATAAATACACCATAGAAAGAAAGAAACAGGACTGGACCTTTTTGTGTCGATTGTAACAGAGCTTTTACATTTTGAGAGTTAATACAAAGCAAATCTGAAGATTCTCAATTCCATCACAACTGTGTTATGAGTTTGTTTTCTTGTATCTCATATTTTGTTTCATTTCATATTCGTATCTGATGAATGCTTCGCTATAATTTAGTACAACCTCTACTATAGCGAATGAATTTTGGTTTTCTATATTGTTTACTTTTTTTCCTCTGTACCATCTATTAGTGGGTATAAGACTAGTCAACGCTTTCAAAATTCTATATATATTTTATGCTTCATCGGGTTATTTCCTTACAGTTTTCTTCTTCTATTTATACATGAGATTTTCCCTTGATAGGAGCCTTACTCAATAGACAACTAAATGTTTTCTCCCACCTCATACTTTTTAATTAAAATATAACCCAGTTACGGGAAAGAGCCTTTGATTTGCACCCCGTTTTATTCCTGAAACCGTAAACTCTCTTTTATACGACCAAATTGAGACATCACTTAATTTCCCTCTGAAGTTTTCTTATTTTACTGTTCCTCCATGACTGTCCCTGTACCAACTCAGCCCAATATTGAACTCATATTATCAAATAAAACACATATTGCCTTAAACCTTTTTGATACCATTCTTAAAACAACCACTACCCGGGTTGAACTCGAACGTTCATGGGAAGCGATTGAACATGATATAAACATCCAGGAATAGTTGGAAGCTAGACAACGCCAACACATAAATATTCCCTAGTTTCCCTTGCCGAAGGTTGACTCTTCTCTCTTCTCTACCCTTTACCCACTTTCGGATGCCTAGACACTGTACTTCTAAGCCTTAAGTACAAACTCTGGAACAACATCTTTTTGGCACCATTGTTGGGGACCAAAGTTACGAAATATTTTTCCCTGGGAAAACGACAATTTTTTTTGTTGAAAGTGTTACCCTTTGATAATGAACAAAGAGTACACACCTTTTTTAAGGCTTTCCAATATTTCACTTGGTGACTCCACAAATAATAAACTGGCATCCGGTCAAAGGAATACCAAACAAAACATGGATGGTAAGCAGATTACGCCCGTTACCGATCCCAAGAAGTTTCTAAAGGTGAGAGGCTCTCTTAAGACAACCACTGAAGTATACAAGCTTAAACCCCCACAAATGAAGACTAATAGTTCTTCTGAACCCTCAACTTCATGCAATCCTCTCTTTGATACTAAAGATTTAACGTCAAACTGCTTCGAAATTAGGAGTGAAATTCATCCGACAATCCCCTTAGTACACAAAGGAAAGGGCCCTCTTGAAAGTTCATCGGCAGTTGACATACCATCTTTCCTTCAGTTAAATTTCCCGACCTCACCTAATTCTGAAGAGTGTGTTACACATTCGGTTTCCACACCCATCGGTTCTCCTGATTTCGTTTGGTACAACCAGACAACGATGGAAAAAGAGGGTGATGGCTCACCAAAATCCAAGAATTTGATCTGGAAGTTAAGCTGACCAAATTGATAAAAGGGCAAGGCCTAGCCAAACTCTTAGCTGAGTCGAATTTCAGAGCCCTAGGTATCAATTGCCTATAGGAAGGCGATGAAGACATGAACTTGAACGAGATGAATGAGCAAAGAGGCCCAAACAAGATCGAAGAGAAGTTCATATCATCAGGCTGGTACAGAGACATAGTATCATACCTGCTAACTCTAAAATGCCCAAATGAGCTATCACCATCAAAAGCCAGGACTTAAAAACTTCATGCGGTTAAATATTGCATCGTCGAAAGTCAAGTATATTGGAAAGATCCACTCAGTTTCCTGTTAGTCTGTTTAGTCGAATCGGAAACTCAGCGGGTTATAGACGAATTTCATGAGGGAGTCTGTGGGGGGCATCACGCTTGGAGAGATACAACTTACAAAATTCTGAGGGCTAGTTACTACTGGCCAAAAATTTTCTCAGACGTTAATGCCAAAGTCCGTGCCTGTAACCCTTGTCA
Source organism: Picea glauca (assembly GCA_000966675.3). NCBI lineage: Eukaryota > Viridiplantae > Streptophyta > Pinopsida > Pinales > Pinaceae > Picea > Picea glauca. The sequence goes on from JZKD02S1710973.1 coordinate 457,112, forward strand.
ACTATTTGCAGGTAAACAAAATCTCCCGACACTGCCTTTAGTTCCAGTCAAATCTGAAGCCCCATTTCAGAAATGGGGTATAGAATTCATAGTCGAGATTAATCCCCATTCCAGTGCTCAACACAAGTGGATCTTAACCGCAACAGATTATTTTACTAAATGGGTGGAAGCCATTCCAACCAAAAGGGCAACAGACTCGGTGGTAATCGATTTCTTAGAAGACAATATTTTGTCTAGATTTGGTTGCCCCCGAAAGATAGTTACAGACAATGCCCAAGATTTTGAATCTATGGCTATGATCAACTTCTGTCAAAAGTATAAAATCATTCTTGGCCATTCCATAGCATATTACCCCCAGGGAAACATATTGGCCGAGTCATCTAACAAGAGCCTGGTAAATATAATCAAGAAAGTATTGGATGAAAACAAAAGGTCTTGGCATGTGCACTTAAAATTCCCATTGTGGGCAAATCGCATAAGCACAAAAAGGTCTATCAACATTTCACCTTTCCAGATGGTATATGGGATAGATGTTGTGCTACCTATAAACCTAGCACTTCCAGTGATGAATTTATGGAAAGATCAAAATGAAGAACCCAACCATGTCACCAGGAGGATAAATCAGTTGATTGAGGTTCAACAACATAGGGTCGAAGTAGATGAAAAGTTGCAGAAGTACCAAGATGACATGAAGGAATTATTCGACCGTAGAGCAGAGGACAGAGATTTCCTCCCAGGTGATTTAGTATTAAGGTGGGATGCAAGAAGATAAGAAGCAACAAAACATGGTAAATTTGACCACCTCAGGTATGGGCCATTCAGAGTCTCGGCTCTGGAGGGAAAAAGTTATTTCCTACTGGAAAATATAGATGGTGAAATCCTCAACACCCCTATCAACGAGCATTATCTAAAGCATTATATGACGTAACAGTCGTCTTAGAAAAAATAATAATAATAATAATAAATATTTTTTGTATACTTATATATACTTTGTATACATATATATATTTCATTTACACATTGCCTTTTGATTTTATTTTTCTTTCATGAACTTTCGACACCTTTTGGGTAGCCCCGATAACCTTCGTATTTGCCTCTTATAGGATTCCAGCTGCACACAAAACAAGCAGGGGAAGTAAACCAAAATTTGGTGTCAGAAATAAATCGGCTTAAACAGGTGATACCTAAGATTTTTATATTGTGCAAAGAAATTGAAACGAAAAGGTAAAGATGAGAGTTCCTAAAAGACATGTTCTAAATGACTATTAGAGAAAACAGAGGTAACCTCATTCAAATAGCAACATCGTCTGAACTGATAAATAACAGATTTGTTTCTTCATTTGATCGTTTACAAAAAAATAAGACAAATTAAATGATTCACTCAAATTAAAAGTGGTAAGCCGAAGTAAAGTACCCTCGAAAAAGATCTACAAGAGTCAGTTTTGAATTTTTGACCTCTGAATTTTCAGTCCATAGGTCACTACCTGTCACCCTTTTCTATCTTCGGGTTTACCTTTTAAAAAGTCAGCATATTTCCGTTTCGCATAAGAAGGGATAAGAGTTTTCATTTAAACCTCGTGAGCTTCAAAGCAGATGGTGGAAAGAAAGCAGGTCTTCACAACTCCTCGATCCCCTAATAAATGAAGGGATGCTTAAAGTGATCCTAACTTTCCTAGGTTTTTTAGCAATATCGGAGGATTGAGGCTTGCTCAAATAGAATGCCCTAAGAAAGTTATTTTCCCTTTTTTCCCTGAGAACGAAGGTGTTGTGAAGGTTAAGGGAAGGTTGGTACCGAGTAATCAAAGTAAGTTGACAGACCTACAATGCAAAATATTACACAGATATCAACCCTGATACAAACTGATTTCCCCCATCTTCGCGCTCTAAAAATAAAATTATAAGATAGGTGGTGAAAGGAAATTCAGAAATGATTTCCCTCGTCTCAGCATTTAAATCCATAAATATATTCCGAAGTGGTGAAAGGAAATTCAGTAAAAGGGGCCAGATAACTTCACCGGGGTACTGAACAGGCTCGCTGGCAATGAAGAAATATCTGAGATATTTGTAAGGTTGTTATACATGAATATCACTCTACTCTGGTAACCAATTTTTTTTAAAAACCTGATCTACATCCCAAGTTCAAACGGGACTTCCTAATTAAAAACATATAATATTCTTCTTTTGATGCAAGCTGATAGCCACAAGATCTGTTGGGTCTCCTAGAACTGTTTTAATTGTCTTAAGGCAGACCTGAATTTAGTAACGGGAAAGGGAAATTCGTGAAAGGGACTATGACTACATTTAAAAAGAGTATCTGAGTTTAAAAAGCTTTTCAAGGTAAAAAACGAAGTCTCTTTCCCCCTTCGATACCCTGTTCTCAGGAACCTTTTCACCTGATTGAAGCTATTGACTCCATTTACCCAATATTGGCACATGGTCTACTGTTCTTCCCGTATTACAAGAAAACAGGATCCCTAATTGGAGCCTATGTTGGAGCCGCCTTTGTTTTTTCTAGCCCGTCTCAAATTTCATTTCTTAATGCTCGAAATCGAAAGATGGTTTTTGTATTTTCCATCTGTGGTTTCAAAATATATGAAGTCTTATCACGCAAGCAAGGATTATTATTGTACTCTCGAGGCGAGTTCTACTTTTCGGAAAAAAAAAAAATCCTCCTTTTGTTCTACCTTGGGATTTCACATGTTGGATGCTATAGATCATGTAGTTCACAAGTCCCGAGCAACGAAACAACGAAATTGCTTTAAAATTTTACCCAGGTCAGTAACGGGAGTAAAGTTTTCATAAATCATGATTAAACATCATTGGGTTTTCGCGCCTTGGCATTCACTAAATCTAAAAATCTCATTGTCATTCTCCGATAGTTGAAACCACGAAGTTCGTATGTTAGTAACCCATGTCAAAGTTAAAGAAAAAAACTAAGCCATGGTTAAGTTTCGTCGGCAATTCGCCACTCGACGTGTTCTCTTTTAAAAAACTACATTGTCTAGGCCTGATTCGCGAAGTCGCGATAAAGATACGAACATAATTAATTAAACACTTAATCTGAGTTTATCTTCCCTTTTAATTAAAACGTATTATCGCGATCTCAGGGTTTCGCAGCTCGGCATGCAAACTTCCCGGAAACTTACCTTCGAAGCTCCGAGTCGTGATATGGCGAATATAAATAATTACGTTATTAATTAAGCACCTAATCACAATTACGTTTTTAATAACCAAAATCAATCATCGCAAATTTCAGGGGTTAGAAGTTCAAAGGGTTAAAGAAAAAATTCCCGATACAACGAATACCGAAAGGTTAAATTAACTTTGGTAAAATCGGATTAATTAAGCTAAATCAATATCTCCCTTGTTTTGATGCTTGCATAGTTTACAAAGCAATCTTAATCCTTCCTTATGCCAATTGACATTTTGAACCACCAAAATTTATGACATTAATTAGAAATAAGGAGAATCAACAAATAAAGATCGGGTTTTTATTGCTAAATTTATTTCTAAACATGATTTGACAGATCTGTTCTAAGAAGTACCGAGTTTTCCAATATATATAGAGTTGTTAGTCATTATAACAAATTCATTTCTATATTACGTAGAGCACACTTTCTCAGCGAGATAACTTCTGTATGTATACGTATTTTTATCACAGAAGAGCTAAAGAAGGATCTCCAGTCATGGCCTCGCGAAAAGCATCCAAAGCCAGTGTTGAGGTTTTAGGACAAGGTTCGAACAATGTCGCTGATACTTCACCTCGAAGTGTCAACTCAGTCTTGAACTGGTTGTTCATTTCTGATGTTCTGCAGGCTGAATTAGTGGATTATTCCGATGATTCTAGAAACAATGAAAAAGATGACATAACCACCAAGTATAAGATCGTCATTCAATCAAGAATGCATAAAGTAGCGCCCAGGCCACGACTACTCCCCTATTATGATATGGTCCGATGGGCATTAGACCATGTGGACATACCAACCAGAACCATCATGAATGAGAAGAAGGTCACCATCGGGACTTTCAGGCCTGAACATTTGCAAGCCATGTACAAGTTGCCCACAACGTCCGACCTTACATATGATGTCGAATTCTTGGAAGAGTTCAAACAGAAGGAATGTGTGTAGTATGAAAAAACTATGTCTAGCTTAATAAGAGATTGGGTTTCGCACCCTGCAAAGTTCAGGGCAAACAGTCATGGTATATATGCAATAGCTTCCTTAGAACCACAGTTCAAGTATGTAGCTATGATGACATGTAGATTATACGGGAGAGAGGACACCTCACATTTCTTTCTTCAATGGGTGTCTCTAATATTTCGAGTCGCTGAAGATTGTTCCTTCGATTGGGCGAAAATGTTGTCTGATAGCTTGACAAGTCGGGTTACAGAGTATAGGGCACAGAAGGAGAGCAACAAGATTTCTTCATTTTTTATCTCTCCATACATTATGGATGCCGTGTGTTTTCTAACACCATTTCCCTTAATGAGCTAGAGTTGGACTCCAGTAGAGGATGAGCCCATCCACATCTATCATTCAAAATTGTGGGAAAATAAAGCGGTAGATTTTGTATATGAAATCTTCAACTGGGTGATGGTACCACTGCATGTCACCATTTTCAGCCACCCGCCACCCAGGATATTGGAAAATATAGTGACGAATTTGAGCAGCATAATTGACTGGTATGTAGAAGCCGAATTCTCATATCTTAGAGTTTTCGGGCCTTCTGTTCCCCCGCATGCATTTCCATTATTCATTCCTAGCAAGGTATCTTGTCGTGAGGTTGCTAGACAAACAGTAATCGGTGGTATAAGCAAGGATCTTAAGGAATACTCAAAAAAGGTATGGCCACCTTTTCCTATTCATTTAAATTCATATTCTTTGTTAGATTTTGTGCATGCTAAAGTTGAGGCAGCAACCCTGGAAGACCTAAAGTTGGTCCTTATTGGATACAAGAAGCACGATCCGCAAAGGGTCGTGAGTAATCATTTGGCCAGTTACGGACTCAGGAGATTTGAACATGAAAATTCTCCCTCAGATGACATTTTCCGAGGTGCAAGATCTTATGCCGAGATTTTAGCTCGGATACAAACCTTGGCACCTAAAGAGAGGGTTGATGTTCTAAAATTCTAAGAAAATCGACGCAGTTCTTTTTCCGTAGTATTACGGGGTGAGAATCCGATTACAGCGGATGTGAAACAAAAAGATGTTGAAGGCTCCAAGGATGCGACTCCTAGTCAAGAAAAACACCAGGATGAGGGAGAGAAAACTAAGAGTCCGAAAGCAGAGATAAAGACTCTCGACCCGCCGAAGAAGCAAAGTCCGATTACTACTCCAGGACAATCAGCGAAGCAAATCATAGAACCTATCACATCAGTTACTCCCTTGTATTCAACTCAGGGAAATATCGATGTAGGGTGGCTCTTAAATGAAGAGTTCAGGCCTATAAGGGTGGAAGAGCTCCCTTCAAATGAGTTCTTCTTCGATAAGAGAAGAAAGGCAGTGGTAAAGAGAGAATTCTATTAGGAAGGGGAGTCGACAGTCAAGAAATACAAAGTCATGACTGATGGGAAGGACAAGAAGAGTGAACAATTCGCCATGGAAATAGATGGGACATAAGGGGAATATGCCACAATGAACCAATTTTCAGTCGGGGTTTTGGAAAACCAGCTGAAACAAAAAAATCGCCTCATTAAAACCCTGGAAGCCAGACTATCCATAGCAACGGAGGCTGCCAAAGACTAGGCGAGTGTAGGAATAGAGTAAGAAAGGTTGGCCAATAAAAGTGAGATAGATATGCTCAAGACTAAGCTCAAACAAGCATAAGTGGTGGTTCGGGATGGTCAGATGCAAGCGAGCCAGCAAAAATATTTGATCGAATAACTACATGCTAGGGTGGAAATCGCCGAAAGTAAAGTGATAAATATCGAGATGTTCCAGTCCCAGGCGATGGAGATTTAGAGCAGAGTCTCTGAGGCCCAACAAAATTTACTCGCTAAGGTAGAGGTGATTCAGGATAACTGCTTGCTGGTTAATCAAGTTTTGGAGAATTTGTCTGCTAGAGAAAGAGAAGTTGGAGCAGCACGAGTCACCTTTCAAGAGGTTTTGATAGCCACAAACAACAAGGATTTAGGAAGTACTCCCAGGTTTACCATTTTTTAGCAGACCAGAGGAAACATTCTATTGAAAGAATGGGAACACAACATCTCGGAAGGTTAGCTGCAAGCCAAGAGGGTAATGAAATCCTTAGAAGAGGCGTTTAGTTCTATATATGGCAATCTGCTAGGCATTAATAATGGAGGTAATGCCGAGACACTGATTCAAATGAATATGGAAAAAATATCACTTGATTTAAATGAAAAAGAGGAAAGAGATTCAGCCGAGATGTCACAAGTGACTACGACAGACATACTCCAAATAGATAAATGTATGATTAAACCAAGTGTACAATTATGTGCTATTGACATCATAGACAGACAGATGGAAGACAGGCTGCCGCAATTAGCCCGATATTGTTACTCTTTTGAAGCCAATTGTCAAGCAGAATCGTCCAGGCTGATATCTCGGTTGGTTAAAAGATGTGTCACCTGTACCGAGCACGCACGAGGACAAGCTTCTGGCACCAAGTAAAGACATAGAAGAATAAATGGAGCGATTTCTCTCCTCCCTATCATAACTAAAAATTTTGCAACGATTGAGATTCCATCTTATTGTAAAACTGTATAAATACACCATAGAAAGAAAGAAACAAGACTGGACCTTTTTACATTTTGAGAGTTAATACAAAGAAAATCTGAAGATTCTCAATTCTGTCACAACTGTGTTATGAGTTTGTTTTCTTGTATCTCATATTTCATTTCATTTAATATTCTGTCACAACCTCTACTATAGCGAATGAATTTTGGTTTTCTATATTGTTTACTGTTTTTCCTATGTACCAGCTATCAGCGGGTATAAGACTAGTCAACGCTTTCAGAATTCTATATATATTTTATGCTTCATCGGGTTATTTCCTTATAGTTTTCTTCTTCTGTTTATACGTGAGATTCTCCCTTGATAGGAGCCTTACTCAATAGACAACTAAATTTTTTCTCCCACCTCATACTTTTTTATTAAAATATAACCCAGTTACGAGAAAGAGCCTTTGATTTGCACCCCATTTTATTCCTGAAACCGTAAACTCTCTTTTATACGACCGAATTGAGACAACACTTAATTTCCCTTTGAATGTTTCTTATTTTACTATTCCTCCATGACTTTCCATGTACCAACTCAGCCCAATATCGAACTCAGATTATCAAATCAAATGCATATTGCCTTAAACCTTTTCGATACCATTCTTAAAATAGCCACTACCCAGGTTGAACTCAAACGTTCATGGGCAACGATTGAACAGGATATAAACCTCCAGGAACAATTGGAAGCTAGAAAACGCCAACACAGAAATCTTCCCTAGTTTACCTTATCGAAGGTTAATGTTTCTCTCTTCTCTACCCTTTACCCACTTTCGAATGCCTAGACACTGTACTTCTAAGCCTTAAGTACAGACTCTGGAACAACACTGCCTCAGAAAACAAAAGTAGATAATGAAATGTCGTACCTCAAATATGTTATTCATTGAGGTTTTTAGGTTAAAATTACTTTCAGCAATACACTTACGGAAGAGTATATTAGTTGAAGGCTAAGTTGATAATCATTGCTACTAAAAGGGAAAAGGGGATGGTAAACCCTGCACACAAAATATTGCAAGTTCAATTGGGTTAGTCTATTTTAACTTTCTGGTTCTCGTTTCTTGGTCCTCCGTTACCATGCACATTGTTCAGGAAAATATGAAACACCCATTATTCAGGAAAATATGAAACGCCCACCGAAAATGACACTTGTAAATCCACAACAGTATAAGAAAGATGGGCAAAAGTGAGGGAAATGAAGAGGTAAACAAAGGATAGGCCGTCCATTATTCAGGAAAATATGAAATGCCCACCCAAAATGAGACCTGTGAATCCACAATAGTATACGAAAGATGGCCAAAAGTGGTGGAAATGAAGAGGTAAAAAAAGGATTGGCCATGTAAATGGATGTGTGAAGAGAAAAATGAAAGACGTAAATTTGACATGCCACGTAAATGGTTCTTCATAATTATGTAAATGATTTTTCATAATTATTAAAAAAGGCAAGCCATGTGTACACATGGGAGGTGGTAAAATGCAATAACACATTGAAGTAATTTTGTTTGGATTTGTTAAATTATGTATCAGAGTCCCATTTTAGGAGTATTCTCTGAAACTCACTCATAATCACTTTGAATGGGGAAACTTCAATCAATTGTCCAGATCTGATTCTATCTGTGGCACCATATTGACAATCATTGGAGTTTCTTTTTCAGAGTGCCTCACAAGTCCTGGTTCTGGATAGCTCCAATGGGTGCACATCCAAATGACAGTTAAGATTTAGTAAAGGAAAGTGAGATCAACGACCAAGAACCCATTGTATTTTCTCTTCTATGAAAAGTAGTGACGAATAGATGCATGCCCCTGGTGACATATGCATGAAGTCACTGCCAGGAAGGAACCTATCAGACCAATCAGAAGCTATCACGTGGATGCAGGAAACTCACCACATACATAGGTAAAATTCATAAGCATGGGTGACATGTGTCGTTCTTGCGTGCCACCTCAATGCTAGAGTGAATCAATGAAAAGTTGCCATGTGTCGAGGGTGATGTCAGCATAATATTTTTCACTGCCTTAGTTGTTTCACTATTTTTCTCGATCCCAGATTGACAAATATCCTTGCATTGGGGAAATATGAAAAACTCTCCTATTTTGGAAACAGATCGATGACTCTCCTCACATTGGCTAAATATCAACGATAGAGATCAGGGGGAGATCGTTCTCAGTGAAATGAAAAGAGATGAAAACTTGGCATGCCAATGCAACATTTTCAGGGAATACCTTCAGCTGCCACGTGGGCATGGGGAACGGATCCAGGATCTTTTCATCGAGGTGACTTATAAAGAATTGTATTAAATGAACACAAATTAAATTGCATCATTAAAGAAGTAAAGGCTCAATAATGAAGAGACATAAGCATCAAATCTGAACACAAAACTTGATAACAGAGTTCATCCCTGGTGGACTATGTCTTTGGGCCCTGCTCTCAAATGGGTAGGCTTTTTTATTAACTTAGCGAAAGAATTTGGAAAAATACATAAGTATACCTCATTCTGGAATTAAGTTGCAGAAGCTTTGCTCAGATAAAAAAACAAACAACACCATTGATTTCATGGCATCCAATTACCAAAAAATGATTGTCTCCATGCCTCAATCCAACTCTGGCACGCCCAGGCCTAAGATAAAGTTTGTCTTGATTTTCATGCCCTAAAACCTGCAATTAAGTCCCAAAAAATTTCTCGTAAACTGTGCCCGATCGTACCTTCACGCGCCTCCCCCCATGCCCTGATGAATTCAAAATCTAAATAAATTTTGTTGGCATTGTAACCAATGGGGTTGTTTTTCCTAGTGGTTAGTGGAGCTATATTTAAGGCGAACATAATGGGGGAGGTCCCGGGGTCGAGCTCGCAGGCCTCCCCTTTTGGGTGTTTGTTATAAATTATATGCATATATGAATATGGTGGTTCTGCCAAATTTTAATAGTGTTTTAGATATATCTGTTGGCCACCAGATCTGGCGGGGTTCTTCCATATTTAGTGGACCTAATTTTTTTTTTTTTTTTTTTGAATTTCAAATCTGGGGCCCTGCTTGGGAATTTTCCCATTGACACCTGGAATCCCATGACTGGGACATGTGGCAACCAACCATTGGGCCATGCCAACCAACTATACAATGTCCTGCCACGTCAGCATAGAGTCTTTCACCTTAGCTGCCACATCAGCCTGCCACATCACTGTACAGTCTGCCACATGGTTGTGCAGACTACCATATGTCATTTTTTCATTGGTCCAAGGATTGACCCGAAAAAGTAAAAAATGAGTGACACATGGAAGCCTTTAGTGTTTCCGTGTCACCATGCTGATGTTAGAATGACACGTGTCACCTCCTGCGTGTGCCACATACTTTGTACAAATTTTGATGTCATATGTACTGAAGTTGATGTCAGCAATACAGATGTTGACTCATCCCCAACTAACTAAGCTAGGTTGACCAAAGTTTGATCATGGATATCTTTCGATCTGTAACTCTGTTTGACGAGTTGTTTGCATCATTGAAAATATTACGACGCACTCTTCGCGATGATGCCACTTTCACTGAATTTTGAGGACTTTGAATATTTTCCCTTTCTCTGTCTAATGAGGCCACTCTGAGCTTCCTCATTTGCTTCTATGAGTTCCGAGCTATCCTTATTCTTCTCTAGATCTTTTTTGGATCACACCTTCCCACTGAGATCTTTTTGGATGACTAAAATATTTCATCAATCAACAGATAAGAGAGGGAATAGTTCCCTCACCTTGTCCTTTTCAATCCACTTTGTTTTGCTTGGATGTGTGCCCTTTAAGCCTACTCGAAAATAATCATCACCCCTGCGTGAAGTCCTCGTCCCTCTGTCCAGGATGATATCTTCCTTTAAATCATCCAAGTACTCATGAGAAAACTCATAAACTTAAGGTATTGAAACTTCCTCATCCTGATCCATGATCATGGGAGGCTCAAAAAGTTTCGAGTTCTCTACATTTACAACTGAGTAAATATGCATATAAGGTGGAATATCTAGACGAAAAACATTGGTACCACTTTTATCCAAAATAGTGAAGGGTCCATAAAGAATGGGCTTGAGTTTCTTTCCTTCACCCTTCATTATTTTGTTGTTGATGTGAAGCCACACCTGGTCTCCAACCTAGAACTGATGATCAACTTTATGTTTGTCATGTCGAGCTTTATACTATGCTTGACTTTTCTCCAACTATTCCCTGAACTCTTGGTGTACCTGTTGGATCCTTTGGATGAACTTGCGGTATTTGTCTTCATTTATTTCTTCATTTGAATCGACATCTCTCCCATACATCAAGTCCAAAGGAACTTTACGTAGGTACGAAAAACATGTCTCAAAAGGAGAACACTAAGTGGAGGAATGTAAGGCTCAGTTGTAAGCATGTTGTACATAGGGTATATGTTCTACCCATACTTTGGGATTCTTGTTGTAGTAGCCTTGAAGCAAAAGTGTCACTATTCGGTTAACAACCTTTGTTTGTACGTCGATCTGTGGATGGAAATCAATGCTACTCTTCAACTTGGTGTCCATCATTCTCCACAAGCTTGTCCAAAGATTCCCAAGGAATCGAGTATCTCAATCCGAGATAATGAATGTGGGTAACCCAAAGTGAACTCAAAAATACTAAAAGAAAAGATTAACAGTCTTCTCAGCAGTGATATGCTTTTTACATGGCATTAAGATACACATATTGTTGAACCTATCCACTATAACATAAAAATAGTCATGACCCCTTTTCGACATTGGTAAACCCCCTACAAAATCCATGGAGATACTTTCCCATGGATGGGATGGAACAAGTAGTGGTGAGTATAGCCCCAATTTTCTATTAGTGGGATTACAAGTAGAACACATCACACACCCCTTTACATATTTAGTTACAATTTCTTTCATTTGAGTCTAGTAACAAAAACTATGCAAACGAGCCATAGTTTTTCCTACCCCAAAATGCTAGACACAAGAGAAGTGTGAGGTTCACGTATTATATGGACTTGTTCACTTGTAGGAATACATATCTTTCGAAGATGGTAGAGTAGTTTTCCCTGTAGACAATAGTTTTCTACCTGTGCACCATGGGTTAGCTTCTCATATACTTCTTTAAAATATTCATCAATGGCATATTTCCCCACATAGCTATCATGAGATAAAGAAGTATTCTTCAAAATAATAGAAACAACAATAGGAGGTCTAGAAATCATATCAACTACCTTGTTTTAAATGAACCTTTTAAATGAGGTCTATAAAGGAGAAGTTTTAAATGAACCTCCTCCAATACTGGAGTGCACCTAAGAAGATTCGTATCTCGGTTACAATTTTGGGCTCAGTCCAATTTACAATTACATCAATCTCGAAAAGATCAATTTTTAATTTTCCTCCTCCTACAATATGACCTATGTACACAAGTGCAATCTTGCCAAATTCACAGTTGGAAAATTTTACATACAACATTTCCCTTTGCAAAGTATCCAATACTTTATTTACATGCTTCACATGTTCATCCCAAGTCCTACTAAAAATAAGAATGTCGTCTAAATATAAAATCACAAAATCATCTAGAAAAGGCCTGAATACATCATTCATCACATGCATGAAGGTTGTCAGAGCATTACAAAGCCAAAATGACATAACTAACCACTCAAACAATCCATGTTTGGTTTTAGAGGAAGTTTTCCATGCATCATTTTCTACAACCATGATCTGATGGTATCCACTGTGCAAAACCAAATTAGTGAAATAAACAACATTCTTTAATTGATCAAGTAAATCATCTATACGAGGAAGAGGGTATCGATTTTTCACCCTGATTTTATTTAAGGCCCGATAATTGACACACATTCTCCATGCGCCATCTTTCTTTGGCACCATCACGATTAGAGAACCACAAGGAGATGAGTTGGGTTTGATGACCCCTTGATCTAATAAGCCTTGTACCTTCTTCTTGATCTCTCTCATCTCTACAATGGACATACTATACATGCCCACATTAGGAAGAGGAGAATCCTATTGAAGATGTATTTCATGTTGGATTTCCCTCTTAGGAGGTAATCCATCTGGTTCCTAAAAAATATCATCATACTTGGAAACTATCAATTAATTATTTCTTATGAGAAGGATCACATCCTTGGAAAGCGTCGGATGTTCCAACATTTTTCTCCCTTATGACCATGAGTACATATCTCTTATTAGTGTTTATGAGTCTCTTCATTTGTCCTGCGCTAACAAGTGTTGTGTTTACCCTCATGCTTTGAGATATAACAATATATTCCACTCCCCCCTTAGTAAGGTGGTATTTGTTCTCATGACAAAAGAACTCTACTTTTCTATCATAAAGATAAAGACTTCCCAACACCATGCCACATATATCAAGTGATACAACATCCAAATACACTTCATCAATCAACTTTGAAGCAATATCAAATCTGACCCTACATTGTTTGGTGAAATTAAGTTTTTCTTTATCACATACCCAACCAAGAGGATAAGGCTTTCGATGTGGTTTCGTTTCAAAACCCATCTTTTTGAAAAATGATTTAGATACCAAGTTTACTTGGGAACCCGGATCAAATAATGTATCTATCTTAGTGTGTTTAGATACAACTCTTATATGAAATAACTCATTCATCTTTCGTTCATCATTATGAGATTCATTATTGAAATTTAAACTAGCATGAAGGGAATCTTTACCTTGTACTCCAACCATTGTGATATTTCCTTCGTCTCCTAAATCAGAACCAAGATCTTGTTGCATTGTAGCAACGATTTTTGTCTTCCCATTTCCACCAAACTGTTTCAATATCTTCTCTGGATGTAGTTTCCAACAATGTTCATCATCATGATCACTTTGTTGAGCACTCAACACACCCGAAAAATCCTATGTCAATTTTTTTTTACTTTTTGGGTACCACTTGATCTTTGCGATGTCTATTTCAACTTCAATTTTTTGTGAAAAACTATTATGCCTTTGCCTATTATCATGATTTCATTATTTTTTCAGGTCTTTTTGAACTTATGAAACCTCGTGACTTAAAAAAAAATCCTTAATGCCTGAGAAAAGAATCAAAAGCCAAAACACTTCACCCAATATACTCAGATTCGGTGTCTGAAGGAATTTAAAGAAGGAAAAGAGCCACACGGGAAACCTCAATCACTGAGCATCGATCTCCATTGGCATCAACAAAAGAAAGTTTTGTTTGCGCCAAAGTTTTGCATAAGGATATTGCCAATAGACAATTTCTCATCGACATCGGTAAAAGACGAGGGGAATATATGTTAGCAAAGAAAGAAACGATATCGTTGATAATCACTACCCGACATGCCTATTGGAATTGGGGAAGACATAAAAGGATCACGATGAACATTGTGATTACGCTAAATAGTTCTCCTGATCGGTGATCCCCGATGTATTTCAACATCGGGGATTTTTTCGAGGAAGCTAATCCATAGAAAAACATGTGATAGGTATCATCGATCGCCAATTCTGGATACTTTTCGGCATCGAAAAGTTAAGATATGTTTTAAACCGAATAACTTAATGAAACATTGAATTTGATTAATACAAACATATTAGGCCACCTGTCTCAACGTCACGTGTCTTTGCCAGATTGGAGAACCGTACGGTCTTTTTTACCCCGATGTCATTTTTATTTCCCTAGGTCCAAATCATACCTCTGAGTAGGCCTTTCCATGACATCATTGTATGATGAGATTGATCGACGTCAGAACTTTTTTGAGGGACATTAATGAAAATGTTCATAGTGCATCCTTGATCCTCAATCCACCCATTGAGAAAGCAACACGATAGGATGTTTTAGTGTTAGATACAATTAGATTTGGAGCATTTAAGGGGTTAATTAATATCAAATCTCGCAATAGTTGTTACCTCGTGCGCCAATCAAAACAGTCGTTTAAAAATCCCCTATATACCACATCATCCTTCGCGCCTCCACCGTCAACCCATGATGAATTCAAGTTGCAGAGATTCAGCGGCAGATTTGTTTAAATTTCACACATCACCTGAATTCAATGACTGATGCAACACGATAAGTTCTTCTTTGGTTTAAATTCTCTTGAACCGTTTAAAAAAAATAAAAATTATGCATGCAAATAAATTCGGAGCATCCAGAGAAATGAGACGAGCAATTCAAGAGCTGCAAAGATCCTGTGAGTATCAAATAACCAATTCTAACAAGCTTACAAGTATCTATCCAAGTCTGTGGATTTTACACATTTACACTCCATATATTTTTTATCTTGTATTATTCTTTATGCAGTCTCTAAAGGTTATTTCAATTGCAGGAACAATGCCTTCAAGAAATACAACCACTAGATGATCGTCAAGGGTGCTGAAGCTGAAAGAAATAGAGTTAGATGAAGGCTCCTCTCCAAGGGTCACAAGACAATTGGAATTCACGCCAAGACTGGAGCCTGTCATCAAAACATCGAAAAAAAAAAAAATCGTCTAGCCTCCGGCCTTTGGAGATATATAGGAAAGAACAGGGTCCAAGACAACACTCCCTCATTGGGGAGAACTCTTCAAAAATATCAGTCGGGAGGAATTCCTGAAATATATCCTGCACAATGACGCAGATGTGAGAAATCTCGACGACGAGGTGTTTCCAAGTATCTGGCGGTCGTACCTACACATGGTAGCAAGCAGAACCCCTGGTTTTCCCTGTATAGAACTCCTGAAGTGGCTCATAAACCACACATACACACATAAGTGTTTAATCAATGATGACAATGGTGGGTGTGTCAGGGTGTTCCTACCGGTAGAGGTCCAGAAATACTACAAACTCTAAGACCCTAAGGAGTGGATGAATACACATTTTGTTGTGAATTTCTATGACCACCACGACACCAACCAGGTGATGGCCTCATGGTGGAGTGAATACAAGAAATAAACCAACCAGAGAACTAGTTGGTACTAGACGACCAACTTAAGGGAGCCATACATTTACTTGATGGATCTCATATGCCGATTGTATGGAGAGAAGGACTGATCCAAATTTTCAGAGGCATGGATGCCCTTAGCTTATGTAGTGGCAATATTCGAGAGTGGTTTCAACTGGGGGGTGATCAGTTCGAAAAAACTAATCATATGTATACAGCAGGCTCAGACGTCGAAGGAAGAAGAGACACCAACCTTCTACATGGCATCATATTTGCTCAATGTCATGTGTACCAGAAACATTTTCGTCAGCATGAACCTGTGATGGCATGTCACAGAGCTCTCGGTCCACTTATATTTCAGCGTCCTATGGGAGAACAGGTACAATATTTATTACTCTCTCATTTGCGATGAATTCATCGCACAAATTTATTTCATTCTTTTTAAGAAAGAATTCTCAAGACTATCGGTTGCGGCCAAGAAAATGATATCAAAGGTAGGCCATTGGTACTTAGATGAGCATGATACCTACATTAGGGTGTTTGAGGCCACTAGAGCGCCACATCTCTTATCAACGCATGTCCCTGACCACCTTGTAGTGGGAGAGATATGATACCATACAATCCTGCAAGGCTACAATGCCACCCTAGTCAAGGATAAAAAGTGGGCGTTTATACCTTATGGATTCCATTTAGGCTTCTACTTGGTGAAAGACACCGCTCAAGCCAAACAAAAAGGGATGAGCCAATTGGATTTAAAATTCCATATCGACCAATTCCACAAATATGACCCCAAGGGTTTGATCTTGAAACACGCCTCACAAGTGTCGTCTTGTTGGTCATAAACCCATGAAAAATTTGAATATGAAGTCTTCACAGAGAATTCCCAAGACTGGGATGAGGTGGTGGCAAGGATGGTTGACCCCAAAATGACAAGGTTCAGAGCCATCAACCTAGATGAATAGGCGAGAACCATAGAGAAATCGGCTGAAGAGGCCCTCAGAGCCAGTGAAGAAATGATAGAACGTTGAAGCAACAAAATTCCCCCTAGTAGCCCCAATGCAAGATAGAGGTTTCCCTATGAATCAAGATCCACGGAAGAGGGGGTTTCTCATGATAGAACAGGCGCAACGGATAATTTATTAGCTGGAAGAAGACCCGGACCTCAAAGGAATGATAGGGTCCCCTGTCAATAACCCATATGGAAGCAATACGGGCCCAAGAAACCCTGAATTAATAGACATTGATGAACTCGTTGGGTTAGATGACCTTAAATTCACAACTCCTCTGGTCAGATTGTCGACAAGTGTTTCAACTCGGTTGGAGACAATAGGGACATCAGAGAGAGAAAGTGCATTGAACCCATTAAGCGAACTAATAAACATCTATGACAATGAAGAGAGCCCAGAGGTATCCCTGGTGACCCCTGTACAGATCGTAGAGGAAAAGGAGCCAGAGAGGAAATCTTCCCCAGCTCTTGATGCTCAAATATGGGACCTTCCACAGAATGAACAAGAGGTCAAGAGTGTCTTAGACATTGAGTTGCCCAATGCATCGGAGACCCAAGAATATAGTCTTAAGGATGATCCAGATATGGCCGAACAAAAGGAAGAAGCTCCACGATAATAAATCAGCTTCTCAATGATTGATTATCCAGTAAGTACCAACACCCCCAACGCCTCAATTTAAATCGGTACTCAACTTCCCGATGAGAAACAAAAATAATCCGAACCTTTCGAACATATGGAGGAAGTTTAAGAACCCAATATTGAAAAAATATATACCGTAGGGATCCTAGGAAATATGTTCACTTGGGGAGATAAACAAATTCCCAAGCCCGTGGATGAGGTCGTTGACATACATGCCATCACTTGTGACCAAAAAAGGAAATCTATCATGCAAAGAACCAACAAGAAGAGGAGGATAAATCTAGATTGCTCCATCCTCATCACCATGGAGGCGATTCTGATAAATACAGAGCATGCCAAAACATCTGAAATTATCGGCATAGGGATGGAAATCACAAATGCTACCCTTGACAGAGAAAAAAGGGATGAAGAGGAGCAAGTTGCTTCTTTGAAAGAATTGAAACATTTGCTCCACTTGTCTAAATATTACCATGACACCACACAAGCCACGGTGTACCTAAGGAGCGAATTCAAAGAGGCCTCCAACAAATTTACAGATGAACTACATTTGTTCACTGTGAGGATAGTTGATTTGCAAGAAGACACCCTCATGGCACTGGACATGTGCAAGGATATGGAGAGGTGGTATGAGAAATAAAAACAAGTTGTGGAAATGGTCGACTATATTAGCGCGGTTCAGTAGGTCCAAGATACTGAAGAGCACAACTTCCATGTGTTAAAAGAAAGAAGCCTCGATTGCCTAAAGAAATCGGTCGAATATTGGGAAAATATGGCTTGGGAAACCCATAGAGAAATCCTATAGAAATGGGCCAAGTGGGAGAAAATTTGGATCAAGATCAATCGAGCAATGATAAACATTGGCCTCCCCGAATTTGGCACACCCGATGACTTTGTTGACTTGCGCGACATAGTCAAATCGTATGCCAAACAAGACTCATCATGGGTTGAGGAAATAGAAAAGGTGTCAGACTTGGCATCGGGATAGGTGCGATAGTTCATGGACACCGAATCAAATCTCGGGCCATGCTACAATAGTTAAGTTCCAGAATAGTCAAGTATCAGGCACAAGCAGTAGAGATAAGAGAGATTCATTCGACCCCAATGGAACACCATAGATTCCCGTATGCTAACACATGCAAGGATCTCTTCATCAAGTGGTCAAAGTACGAGAAGAGTCATCCACTCAGGTAAGATCATTTGACGACTCTTTGAAGACTGATAGAATAAAGCACCATGTGGTGAATTTTTTTTTACTTAGCTACACTTTAATATTTATTTTTAGTTAATAGTATGTTATAAATAGGAGACTCGACCTGTTAGCAATGGTCGACAGTCGTTGAAAAGACCCTCATTTTATGATTTTGTTAAGAACTATTTCGTAGCTGCCTTAATTGAGAAGTCTTTCTTAGGACTAAAGACAAAGTTGTGTTTTTCATCAAAAGTGTGTATGATTGGACGTGGAAAAAAAATATTTCTGATTTCATATCTTGAATGGATGTTGTAACGAGTAAGAGATTCTAAAACTATTGATAAGTTATCTGATGCAATGATTTATAGTTCTTATCTCTAATGATGAAAAGTAAGTCGTGGTGTTATTATGTGATGGATGATTAGATTTAAGAGAATTATTTTTTCTTGTTGTCGTTTATCGCATGCATGTTTTTTTTCAGATAAATTGTATCTCAGTAAAATTCGAATACCACCAGGTTAATGTATTAGTACTAGGCTTGTGGTAGATCATTGTTGTCTGCATGCTAGAGTAAAACGGGTTATCCCAAAGCTCATCCTTCTCTATTAGTTGAATTCTTCCTTATTTGTTACCTAGTTGGTTTATACTGGATTTTATCTTGTATCGGTCCCACCTATAAGAGAAAATACAAAAAAAAAGAACGTCTGAATTGAAGGAGAAAACCTTCACAAGAAAATGCAAATCCCATTGATTATGTGGTCAGATCGCAAGATTTGGAGAACCATTCCACTATTAAACATTGTAGAGTATAATTGGGTCTTGGTGGTGGGTTTGTTTCCTGATGTTGAGTTAAAGGAATTTAGTAACCCTCAACGGAATTGGCACTAGAAGGAGGGACTGGAGAATGAATGGTTGAATATATATTTCACATAATATTTCAGACAACGTGTAGATTCAATACAGCCCGCGTGCATGGCTAGTCATTCCCAAGACAATCCACACACACCGAGTACTCCTGGAACGAGTAACTCACCCCAGCACAAGGAAGAACATATTTTTCCCGATATACCTTACGCTCTTCCTCATGAATAGTTGAACCAATTTAGAAGAATCACAAGAGCTTGCACCCAACAGATCGATGCACTTCCCTTAGCCCCATTACTTCCTCAAAGAAAAAAAATAAGCAGACCAATGGTCGAGTCCCCTGACCAGGTTTTTGTGCACATAGTAGAAGACTTGATAGATTTTTCCCTCATCGAAATTGAACATCCTCTTAATCTAATCCATGAAAAACCAGTCGACAACTTCTCTGAGACCGACGAATTTTCGAAAGAAGAAAGGTTTGACTCAGGATCTAAAGACATGGAATATAACAATGACCATGATGAAGAAATGGGAAACCCACCTCAGAATAATCAACCTTGGTTGGCTAGAGATTCTTTTGCCATCCCTGGACAAGTACATAACCTCCCCCAACACCTAGAGAAATTACTCCCTACATTTGACCCTAAAACCTTAGGATTTCCTGAAGACCATATCAAAAAATTCATACTAGCTATCAGACTTATGAATGTCCAACATGAAAACGTAGTTTGCAGGATATTCCCCTACACTTTAGATAATTCGGCCTCCACATGGTATTTTAACTTACCTATAGGATCCATAACTAGTTGGATGAAGTTTCAAAAGGATTTTCTAGATAAATTTGCAGAAGAAACTACTACAGGATCTTTGATGGCTGAGTTGTTCGCCGCCACCATGAGTTCGAAGGAAAGGGTTAAAGACTTTAATAAAATATTCACCACCATCTTAAACAAATTTTAGCGCAAATCTAAACCTACTCAGGAGTTTCAAATCGAAGTATATGATAATGCTCTCCCAACGTCTATTTCCATGTTTGTGAAAAGGGCTGCCAAACCAACCTTAGCTGAGAATTTTGAAGAAGAAAAAATGATAGAGTTCCAAATGAGGGGATGTAAAGAAGGCCAAGTCTCACTAGTTAAGAAATAAGTTCAACCTCCTCCCAGGAGAGGACTGCTGCTGACTAGACCCCTAGGGAAACAAACAGAACAAGGTCCCGAAAAAGGGAGTGGGGACATAGAGGACCTACAACGCATGGTCAAGAAGTTGTCAAACAAAATCATAGATATGAAGAGAAGTGCAGGGGAGGGAAACCAAGGCTAGAGGCCCTATAATCCTTTCTTTAAAAGGAACCCTCCTTTCAAAGAAATCGAACCTCCCCCGACCAACTTAAACATAGATCTGGGAAATGTAGCATACGACTCTTTCTGTACCTATCATTAGGAGAACCATTTTGAAAGAGACTGCCCTCAATGGGTGCCTGCCATGAATTTGATGGCCAAGAGGTTTCTATATGAGGTCTCCCTAACCAAACAATCAATCAGCTCAACTATGAATATTGTCGATCAGGAAGAGTTTGATCCACCGGAAGAAATAACCATGTTGATATGGGACCGTGATTTACCTATGCCTTCCGATGACCTACTTGAAGTCCAAGAACCACCAACAGAATTCTTGGATGTGAAAACACGAAGTAGGGGTCAAACTGTCTCAGACAACCTTGCTACTACCCAAACTTCAGGAGGAAGACCAACCCCCGATCACCCGAAAGAACCTTTTTCCCCCTGAAGAAACCCTATAAACATCCATACATGAGAATCTCCCAAGATAGAATACAACATAGTGGAAGATTTGAAGAAATTGAAGGCAAACATATCATTCATGGACATGTGTAGAATCCCTCAGCAAAAAGACTTTATGTTACAGGCATTGAAATCAGTAGAAAATACCCCGACAAGCACTGACCAAGGAGGAAATATAACTCTCACGGATCTAATAAATAAACCAACTGTGAACACATGCTCTGAGGATAAGAAGGGAAAACCTTTTGTCCCACCATTCCTTTTAACCTGTGAAGTCTTCAACATAAACCTCCATAATTTTTTGGTTGACTCGATAGCATTCTCTAATGTTATTCCATTGTCTATTTTCAAAAAATTAAAACCAATCCCTCTCAAGAGTGATAAACATGTTATACAATTAGACATAACCCAGGTGAAGGTTATGGGAGAACTCAAATATGCAATGATCAGGATAGCGACACACCCTAAATTTGTGCAAGTAATTGACATCATTGTAGTAGATATCCCAGAAGGTTATGGATTGTTATTGAGTCAAGATTGGTCTGAGAACTTAAACAGATGCTTTAGTACAGACTGGGCTCACCTTTGGTTTCCATTAAAGGGCACACAAATATGATCAGGATCGACAAGGAACTATATCTAAAACATATTGTCACTGATTTAGAAACCCTAAATGAACCCTCTTCGGTAGATTTCCCCATGCTAGGCAATTATTCCTGTGACTCCGATTTCAAGAATTTTATCCCCCTCTCATCTGATTTTCCCCTTACCCAAAACTCCGAAATGGTTTTTCAAGAGAAACTTTCGATGATAACGGAGGAAACTGCCTTCTGTCGAGAACTTGCATTAGAAATCACAAAACAAACAGGAATGGGAGAGGAAAGTGAAAAAAAGGAGGAAGCTGATAGGTTTTTCCCACAAGTTTGGACCATATAATTTAATGTCTCTAAATCTCAAGAAGGGTCTGGGGAAGGGTGCATCATCATTGATCCAAAAGGTAAATGACATTTTTTGTCCTGTAGACTAGATTTCGAATGCACAAACAATACCGTCGAATATGAAGCTCTAGTACAAGGGCTAAAGAAAGCCATGAACTTGAACGTTAAATAATTGAAGGTATTCAAAGATTCTGAAATCACCGTTAGACAATTAAGGAACATGATACATTGCAACTCTCCACACTTGAGGAATTACCAGCAGGAAGTGCAGAGGCTAATAGAGCATTTTGAAGATTTCAACATCACAACAATACCCATAGAAAAGAACATTCTTGTTGATTCTCTGGCCACCACTGCTTGAAGGCTATCACCTCTAGAAGATTATGAAGCCTCCCAGTTCACTGTGGAATTTCTCTACAAACCATCGGTGCCCAACAATATTTCTAATTGGAAGGTATTTGAAGGAGATGAACAGATCATAAATTTTTTGACTAACCAAAATAATTTCAAAGACTTGGCTATTGACGATGAAGTATTCCAGGAATAATCAATAGAAACTGATCCTCAAACAGATCAACTGACTGGAAAATTTAAGTCTCACAAGATACCTAAGGGAATAGCAAATTCAGAAAACCTTTTGACCTAAGGGAAATATTTATGGGGTCAAAAAACATGAAGACTGGTAGTTCCTATCCCATGCATGAAACTATAAATCTCAAAACCAAACCCAAAAAATGTAAACATCGGCAAGACAATATATAAAGAGGAAAGGAAGGCCTATCTCAAACTTTTCAGACAATATCAAGATGTCTTTGAATGGTCCTACTGAGACCTGAAAACTTATGATACATGTATCATTCAACACACTATCCCTTTAAAGCCTAAAGTAAAACCCTTCCAATAGAAGCTCCAAAAATACCACCCATCCCTGGAGCCCCTCATGTGTCAGGAGTTAAATAAATTGTTATATGCCAAAATTATCTTTTAGGTTAGACACTCTGCATGGGTAACAAACTTGGTTCCTGTAAGGAAAAAGTCTGGGTAAATCCGCTTGTGTGTGGATTTTAGAAATCTCAACAGAGCTTCAGAAAAGAAAAAATACCCAATCCCACCAATGGACCAACTCCTGCAGACCATGTATGGCTCTAAGATTTTCTCCTGGATGGATGGCTTCTCAGGTTACAACCAGGTTCTAGTTTTAGAAGAAGACCATTTAAAAACCACCTTTCGAGCCAAGTGGGGAACCTTCGCTTACAAATGCATGCCCTTTGGGTTAATCAATGCAGGAGTGACCTTCCAAAGGGCCATGGACTTATAATTTCAGGGACTAATCAAAAAGTGTGTAGTGGTCTATTTGGACAACGTGACTATGTATTCAAAGAACAAAGAAGATCACATCCAACATTTAACCCATATTTTTGAAAGGTGTAGGAAATACGGCATATCCTTAAACCCTAAGAAAACTATTTTCGGTGTCGAGGAAGGTAAGATGTTAGGCCACATTATATCTCAAGTAGGCATTCACATAGATCCAGAAAGGACTAAGGCTATAGCTTAGCTTCCATTACCTCACAACAAAAGGGATATGCAATTGTTTTTCAGGAAAATCAATATTGTGAGGAAATTCACCCCAGATTTCGTGGAAACTATCAAACCCTTACAAAAAATGATTCATAAATATGTTGAATTTAAGTGGGATGATGAACGAAACAAGGCTTTCAGCAATATGAATACTGCAATATCTCAATCCCCAATGTTTCTAAGTCCCAATTTCAACAAAGATTTCTTCCTCTATACTTTCTCCTCTGACGAATCGTTAGCCACAGTATTAAATCAGAAGGATGATGACAACAATGAGGCCATGGTTTCATTCATGAGCACTAATATCCAAGGTGTCGAACTAAATTACTTTGCTATAGACAAGTAGGATTATGTGGTATACAAAGCAGTAAAACATTTCAGACCTTACATTTTCAAGAACCATACCAAAGTAATCGTGTCTCATCCTGTAGTCTAAGCCCTATTTACTCAACAGGAGATGGGGGAAAGAAGAGGAATCTAGATGGAAGTATTTCAAGAATTTTATCTAGATATAAAACCTTCTAAACTAGTTAAAGGAAAAGGGTTATGCAAACTGACAACCCAAGCTCATGACTAAGTAAATGACGACCCCAGATAGGAGAATGAATTGACATTATGGTGTGGTGAAGATTCATACGTCTCCCCAAGGCAAGAGTCTTGGTATGATAAACTGACATATCTCTTGCATCATGGGACCTTCCCAGAAAACCTAAACCCTAGGGAAAGGAGAGATCTCAGGTTAAAATCCTCACAATATCACCTCATAAATTCGGTGCCATTCCATGTTAAAAATGATGGAGTACTTTTAAGATGTATAGAACATGAAGTTGCAGACAAATTTCTAAAAGAGATCCATGATGGTCCTGAGAGTTGGTTATTATTGGCCTAATATGTTCAAAGACGCTCACACATATGCTAGAAACTGTAAGACGTGTCAATTGAGCATGGGGAGGGAAAAGAGAGAAGTTGTCCCGCTCCAACCGGTAGTCGCCTCTAGGCCATTTGAGCAATGGGGGTTAGATATCATAGGATAAATTACACCAAGTTCTTCAAAACAACATAGGTACATACTTACTTGCACCAATTATTTCATGAAATGGGCAGATGCCATCCCTCTGACTCATGTAAATGAGAAGGTGGTGATTAAATTCATATAACAACAACTGATGACAAGGTTCAATGTCCCTTCTATCCTTGTTTTTGATAATGCAACTTATTTTTCTTCCACCTTATTAACAAATTTTTCCCTGGACAAAGGAATCATAATTAGATACTCTGCAAACTATTATCCACAGGGAAATGGAGTGACATAATCAACTAATAAGAACCTAGTGAGAATATTAAAGAAAACAGTTGCAGAAAACCAGAGAAATTGGAATAATTCACTTCATAATGCTTTATGGGACGATAGAGTCACACCCAAGGAAGCTATATGGAATTCCCCATACTTTCTGGTATACGGACATGGATCCATTCTCCCAAACGGGCTTTATCTTCCATCTCTTCAACTTGCTCAGGATTCCAAAGGGCAACACTCATCAATCATACAACAAAGAATTGACACCTTGATCATGCTAGAAAAAGAAAGGGAGAAAGAAAAATCAAAGTTCATAGCTCATCAATAGATAGTGAAAATGTGGTTTGATAAGCATAAGGCCAAAGAGAAGAATTTTGAGGTAGGAGAGTTAATCCTGAAGTGGGACAGAGAAAATGAGCCTAAAGGAAAACATTCTAAGTTTCTGAACCTATTGCTCGGAACTTTCCAGGTGGCCAAGAAGATTGTGTTAGGTACATATTGATTGTAGAATATGAGGGGGGAACCTGACGCCCTCCCAGTAAATGGCCAGGCCCTGAAACAATATTTTCATTAAAAATCTATATTTTTTATGTGTTTATGTTTTCACAATGTTCATTTTAGATACGTTGATTGCGACATGCATTTTTTGTTTTATCTTTTTCTATTTGTACGTTTTGTGCTTTTGAATATTGTGTTTAGCAAAACAATGGTTGAACTCAAAACATGCGATATGACAAACTCTGTTCCTAACTCGTCGCTCACATACAACATAAGAAATGATGAGGCGACCTATAATTGTTTCGAGGGGTTCTCTTCCTAACCTGAACAGATGAACAACTTTGGAGAAATGTAGAAGTGTCTACCTAGTGGTCTGGTGAAACCTTAAAGGGAAAGATGGTAATATGGAAAGGAAAGTATGGGTTTCACTAGAAAAAAAAAAAAATAGATAGATCGATAGTAATCACGATGCATGCATTCGATCACCTACCTCTTTCTTTCCCACTATGGGAGAAGATCCAGCCCCAACTACCTTCTTTCGTAATGCATGTCTTCCATGCCCCATGTAGCACAAATAATATGGTCGACTAGCTGGCTGAAAGAGGGCAGAATGTTGGAGGTGCCTTTACAATAATCCACTCGGTTCTTAAGGTTGTATCGTAGAAGACTATAGAGATGATTTCCCTGGAAAAGAAAGCCCTAAGAATCCACTCACTAGTGTTTGTGGGGAAGGAAAAAGCAACCACTCATTGTTTCTTCCATGGGTTTCTCCCCCAAGGAATAAGGAGGGTAAAGATACAGAATAGATAGTTTTATTTAGTCATTACTATCCCTCTCCATCCATAAAGGAGTAATCCTCATAGTTTCCTTATCGAACGGGAAGTCACCCCACCTAATATTGGCCTTATTTTTCCTTCTTGAGAAGGAGGTCTAAATCAAATCTAAAGGAGACTTACTTCATCAACCAATTTGGAAATTACTTCATATTATTTAACCCATATTCACCACCTTAGATAGGTACTGAGGCACATTCGCACATTCGTATTGGCGCATTGGTGAATTCGCCACCTGAGGTCAGACCTAATATGGCCATTTTCAAATCATCAGAGTCTGAGGAGAGACCTATCAAGGTCTGACGATCCAGTGGTACCTACTAGGGCTCTCGATCCTGTTCCTTAAGGTGGGAGAGTTCCCATCTAGAGCCCGGTCCTTGGAGGCAAAAGGGATAAGCCTCTAAGCCACGTGTTTAGTAGTAGCAATTCGACTAAAAGCCCCTCTATTGGACTCCTACCGCAAGGTGGTAAGATCCCCTGCATAATTGTTTCCCACAGCCATAGAGATTAAGGTAGCAGGTCTAGTTCTCGTAGTGAGGTCTTACTGGAATGATGTTCTCTGCCTCAAGGAAATGAATTTACTACTTTGACAAGACCACGGTCAGGAAATAATAATCTACTTAACATACACCACCTTAACACTTTATTATTTACCAAGCCAAAGCCTGCAGCTGGAATAGCTTAGCGGGAATATATTAGCGGGGAGCTGCAAGATTGAAACCTGTACGAGCCATTCTCACATGAACCAATTGCTACTGGAAGAACCATTGTCACGTGAACCAATAGTCATGGGAACAACCATTGTGAACTAAACCAAGAGATAATCACAGGAAGAGAAGAATCATTGCTCGCCTACCCGAACCTATACTCTATAGACCGAAGCTACCTCTACCTACATGTCATCATTAGCCTTCCTACCGATACTTATTCTACTGACCGAACCCTACATCCAAACAATCCTACCCATAAATCTCACCATCCAAGCTATCTCCCCATCTGCCTCTACCTCCTACCAATAGCTATTCTCGCTAGCTACCTCAATATATTATGAAATGAAATATTATTTTATTAATATATTATGAAATGAAATATTATATTATTAATCCTATATTAAATAATATTACTACTAGCTCTTTTACCCTCCTTAGTATGTTGGTAAGCTAATGTACCTTAGAGACAAAGCTATCAAGTTTCACTATAACATCCCACTCTGGCGCACTGATACCACTTATTATTTGAGGACACTTGCTCGCAAGTGATCTGGACCCTTTTGATGTTAGACCTTTTGTATATGATTATGATGTGATTGACCGATGATATGATGTGTTACTATTCATGTAGACAGGTGTTATTGACTCAGTTTATTGAGTGTGCAGGTTTGTGACCTTGAGGATGCGGAGGCATCGGTAGACCCCTTGGACTCCGGACTGAGTCAGGGAGTGTGCTTTTGGGTTGATATGTTTA
>JZKD02S1710973.1:530076-544427 GCA_000966675.3 Picea glauca
ACCAAAAATTTTCTGAACCGAAGAACTTGAAAATGACTTGAAGCTACCACTGAAAACTATGATATCCACCCAAACTCGGCCGAAAGGACGGTTTCATTTTGGGAGTTAACACAATCGACTCCTTCCACCACCTCTAAGGGTGGCATTCTGAATTTCCCTCCAATTATGGAAATATCCCTTATTATCAGACCTGGAAAAACCATGGCGCTGAGGCAGTCTCCTACGAATATGGTTAAGTCTTAAATATCCTATTCTAACACTTCGAGGGTGGAAAAAAGACTTAGCCATTATGATAGAGTTAAAGATCCCTTGATTTACTATATTTCCTCTCATGATAAATGGAATTAATCTCCCCCCCTATGAAGAATTTGGTGATTATCCTCGCCACACATATCTTGGGAGCCCTGCCATGTGAAGGTTGTTGTTTGCACATGAGAAATATCTTGTATTAGAGATTATCCCCCTTCCTCATTAATGTTTCCTTCTATGGGGTTCCACCACTCTTTATTATTTTTATTTAATGTCCTACGAACCTCGACGCCAACTGTCTTCTCCATCTCAGGATCGTTTAATCCTAGGTTGGTTGGAAGTACCATCACACTATGCCTCTGGTGAATTGTCAAAGTTGCATCTCTCTGCCATAATTCCTGACGACTAGTACAAGAAGCCCTGATGGCCTTTGGTGCATCTCCCTAATGTCCTTGGGGTCCTCCACTTCCTCGGTTCTTGTGCCAAACACCCCATCTGAGAGGGGATATTCATTCAATGTTAGTTCCAAACAGTTGGCTTCCCTTATATTTCCTAAAGTTGGGTTCCATGATTCATCTCATCTGTTGCCAACTAGGTTAACTCCCTCATTAGCTAGTCAATCTGCCAACTTGTTGGTTGTCCTCATCACATGGCATGGGATAATAATCTGAATGTGTTGGATTATATCTACCACGCGTTCAAGATGTGTTTCAAGGCACAAACTATTCTCAATATTCAAGACTGGCGAGTCTCTTTGAATGTGCTTCATCATGTTGATTATCACCTTTGAATCCCCTTCTACTACCACTATATCTTAGCCATTTTCCTTAGAGATTTGAAGACCTTATTCCAAAATTAAGAGTTCCATTGTGTTGTTTCTTGTAGATCCTAGGTTCCCAACATAAGTTCTAATGATCCTGCATGTATTAACTCAGAAGGAACCTCCCATCCCTTCCTTGTTGAGGTTCCCTTTCACAACCCTATCAAAATTTAACTTAAAAAAATCATGGGGGGGTGGAGACCAGCTTGAGGGAGATGAGGCCCTAGGGATAGATGGCTTTAGGAGGACCAGGATCGAGCTCCTGCTAACTGTGAAGGTCTTAAGAATCTAAGTCTCGTACTGATTGGAGTTCCATTGGTCATCCATCCAAGGTTGAACTGCTATTGTTTCCTGGGTATTTTTGAGAATTTGTTTCCATATTATTTATGGGTTATGTTATTAGTTTCTAAAGAATATTTTTTTGCGCTTTTTTCATGTCTCCCACAGTAGAAAACCTAGGAGAATCCCCCATAGGATGTTCACTATGGGATTCTAAGTTATGTTGGTTGGCCATTCTTCTAGGGTTGAGGATATGGAAAGTATGTTGTGTCCCAGTCGGTGAAACAATGTCTCCAACTGATCCCATAAATAGTTGACCCAAGAGAACCCATTGAGCATGTGTTCGATAGTCTCTTATTGAGCCTTGTAGAGAAAACACTGAGAGGGACCCTGGAATCCTTTTTTCCAAAGGTTATCCTAGGTCAAAGTCTTGTTCTAAATTAGAAGCCAAAGAAAGGTAGAAATTTTAGGCCATAAGGTTTTTTGCCATATTATCTCCCAAATATTCAGTTTGGGATCATTGTGGAAGTTGATTGCTAAAGAGTATTCCTATTTTATTAAGAAACCCCCCCTTGTTGTCCATCCCCAACGAATGTA
This sequence comes from Picea glauca, assembly GCA_000966675.3. Classification (NCBI taxonomy): domain Eukaryota; kingdom Viridiplantae; phylum Streptophyta; class Pinopsida; order Pinales; family Pinaceae; genus Picea; species Picea glauca. Next base: position 532,022 of record JZKD02S1710973.1, read on the forward strand.
GTCTTCCTTGGGGATAACCTTGATTCTCCTATTGATGAGGTCCTCCCATAATCTATTTAGGGTTTCTGGGTCATGTTCTCTTTCCCACTCTTCCTTGGGGAGCCACTTGCACCACCCATGTTGATTTTCCTCAGAGGACAAATAATGTGCCACCCTTGTCTTCCCTTCCCTCTGCATTTATTCCTTGATACTTTCGAGTGTTGCCTTCTCTGACCATTTTGGTGATTGTCGCCACGAATCCTCCCAAAATAAGGGCTCATGTCCATTCTCGAGTTCCCAAAAGCTATTAGTTTGGATCAAACCTCTATTGTTCCAAGCCATGTTCCAAATGGTGGAGCCGCTTGGGGAATTTTTCATACAGATTAATTTTCCTTCTTGTTCATCACTGGCATATTTTTACATCCATAATTGCGTCCATTGGGAGCTCTGGGTTGTGATCCAAAACCACTATAATTTTTCTTCTAGAAATTGACATAGAATTTCTTGGTCTCGCAAACCTAGTCCTCCTGCCAACTTGGGCTTGTATAAGGAGTCCCAGGAGATCAAATCCCACTTTTTCATTTCTTTGGTTCCCCCCAAAGGAACGTTTGATAAATCCCCCATATCTCTTTCAGGATAGACTTAGGGGATTCTAAGACAGAGAAGTGATAGATATGCATAGTTTGGAGGACCGATTTCACAAGGGTTAATCTCCTAAGTACTTAGCAAGGTGATTTTACGTTGAAACCCCAAAATCTCAGTTAGGTGGGTTTGCACTAGGGGGGAATATTAAAGAAAAACATATGAGATTTACTTTGGTTTATTAGCATGCCCGAGGATTCTGAGAACTTAGTTAATAATTACTTAGTTTGGAGTTATTCTCATATGGTAGGAATCGTCATAAGCATTGTATCATCCAAAAATTGTTGATGTGTAGCTAGTTTGTCTGCTCCATGAAGATTTATGCCTTTCCATTTTCCCTAAGTTGTTGTTTCTTGTATCGATAGAACCAGAGCTTCCACTAATAATATTAAGAGGAAAGGGGATAAGGGGTCTCTATAATGGATTTCGCTTGAGGGGGAAAAGGTTTGGGAGGGAGAGCCATTTACCATAATCAAGAAAAAGGAGGAATTGACAGAGGACATGATCCACTTAACCCACCTAGGGACAAAGTCGAAGGCTAGAAGAAAACTTGAGATATTGTCCCAACTAATACTATCATATGATTTGGCTAAGTCCAATTTGATCAAAAGGCTAGGTTTGTGTGAGGTATTTAGAGAATGGATATGCTCATGGGACATAATGATATTGTCTAAGATTTGGTGTCCCTCCATGAAGCCATAATGTTCTTGAGATATTGAGAGGGGGAGGATGGGTTTTAGACTATTATCAATGACTTTTGGGATAATTTTATATATCACATTACACAGGGCTATAGGTCATAACTTGTTGGGGTCTTACCCCTTTTTCTCTTTGGGGATCAAGGTTAGGAAGGTAGAGTTAAGGGATGGGAGGATATTTTGAAATATTATTGAATCTTTGACTGCTTCCAAGACTTCATGTTTAATCATAGGCCAACAAGCATGAAACAATTCAGTAGTAAAACCATCTGGGCATGCAGATTTACCTTTGGGAATTTCCATTATGGCATATTCCACCTCTTACATGGTAATTTCCCTCATCAGAGATTCATTGTGGTTTGATGTCACCATCCGGGGGATATATTGAGTTATCTTTTGGACTACTTCTTTCCAATCCTTCTATGGATATGTTATCATAACACTATAATAGTTCACTAATTCAGTTTCTATGTCCCTGTGTTTGAACATGAAGTTCCCTCTGGAATCCTTGATCAAGGTAATTTTATTATTGTTCCTATTTTGAAGCATATATTTATGGAAGAACTTACTATTTCTTTCCCCTTATTTGATCCATTGTACTCTAGATTTCTGTCTCCACATTTTTTCCTCCTAATCCTCTATGATGGAAATTTGAGCCCTTAAGCTAGATTCTCTTTCTATGATTTCATACGTGCAACCATTTGTGATCATTTGTTGTTGAAGTTATTTCATTTCCTATGTTAGTTGATGTTTATCTATGAATATATTTACAAACTCCTCTTTATTCCATTTTTTATCTTTCTTTTCATATTTTTCAGGATTTGTTGCAGACGAAAGATAAGAGATCCTGAGGGAATAACTACATCTTTCCACCATCCTTCAAATTTATCCTAGAGAGACTTGTTATTTATCCAAAATGGTTCGAATCGAAAGGGTCGATTCTTTGGGATAGTAGGGATATCTATAGAGAGGCTTATAGGACAGTGGTAAAACCCCTTTTATGGGAGAATGGACGTTTCAATAGTGAATTCTAGGTGAAAAAGAGATTCAGAAAGAAGAAATATATCCAGGAGAGAGGAAATATGGTGAGTACCTTTTCTATGATTGTTCCAGGTATGAATTCCATTAATGGGGTTCCAATCAACCAAATTGAGGTCAGTTATCATCTCCTTGAAATGAATTTAATCTTTTTTCAGTGAGGAAACTCCCCCTTGCTTCTCCAAGAGAGATGAGATAATATTTAAATACCCTCCCAAAATCTAGGGGTGATAAAAGAGAAGAGGTATGAGATTTAATAAGGATTGGATAAAGGCAAGTTTATCTTATAGAATTTGTGTCCCATAAACATTTTTTACTAGGCCAGTCTAATCTAATCCTAGGAATTGGAAATTGTATGAGAGGGAATGTCTCATTGCAAAGAAGTCTGAGAGAGTAATTTTTAAGGGGTTTCATAAAATTTATAATCCTCCAAATGCTCCAACTGCATTTGAGGCTACACAATTGCACCCATTCCAACATTTAGAGGATATTTTTACCATTGATTCTATTGAACACTTGGTTTCTTGGATCATTATAAATGAGGGTTTTTCTTCCATGAATATAGTTTTAAGATCTCTATGTTTAGTAAGGCCATTGAGACCTCTAATATTCCAAGATATTACTTTCATTGGGAAGGGTTTGGTGGGGAGGAAAAAATTTCAACCATTCTTTTTATTCTACCTGAATTCACCAGAAGTTCTCCTAACTCATGAAGAAATATTTTGTTAGAAGGTTGACCTCTCTTTTTATCCTCTTTAGTTGATTTCACTGATTCTTTAGCTGTAGAATGTTTAATTCCTAGAGAAGAGGAATTTGAATGTTTACCTTTTTGAGTGCCCATTGACTTTTACTTATGCTTTGATTTAAGAAATGTTGACTTTACGAGCTACATTTTCTTTTCAGGTATTTTGTGGACTTCTTTCCTTTCATATGTTTTTGCTATGCTTTGAATATCCAATTCCTCTAATTCCATATCTTCAACGTCTTCCAGATCAACTTTGTTATCCACTTTGAGTTTTATTTCCTCATACATGTATTTTGGAATGGGGATGGTCTGATGGTGAACTTCATATGAGTTCCCATGTTGTTTGGGATATGAGACTAGTGTCCATATATTCCTTTTGGGTTGGTTCTCCTCGGGGTATTTATGGGTTCCTTCAATCTGGCTATTCGTCCCTTGTTCATCCATTGTAGCTATATTTTTGAAACAAATACTCATTCGGGGACCTTTAGGAGTTGGTTATTGTACTAATTTCCATAAGGTTTTCCTCTTGGTAGGAACTTTTTGAAATCCTTAGACATCCTTTTCTGGCTACACTTTGGGTGGGTCTAGGATTTTGTTTTAAGGGAAGTCTTTGAACAAGTGGTCGTGTTCATGGAATTTACGACACTTGAAGGGGATATACTCATAATAAAGAGTTTGGATCCACTCTGAATCCTGAAATATAAGACCTATCGAGGCTGGTAGGGATCTTGAAACATCCATATAAACGCAAATTTCAAAATAAGAAGTATATTCACCTTAAATCTTTGCATCAACAGTTCGGACAAAGGATCCCAAGGTGTTCCCAATACCTTCAAAAATATTTAGGTGCCAATATACTTGGGGAAGGTAGTAAAGTCTAATCCAAACTGAGGCTACTTTAAAGTTCTCCTTCTCTATACTAAATTTTTCTTTCCAGATTCAAACATAAATACCTGTCGAATTGAAGAAATACGAGCCTCCTTGAAAAATTATTTCCTAGTCTTTAGCCAGATTAAAAACCATTGTGAATAATCCCTTGGATCCCAACTTGAGGTCAACATCTCCTTTATCTTTCCATCAGGTTTTGATCCACCATTGGAGGGCCTTATCTGAAGGCCATACTCCCATAAATTTGCATATAAGAGCATGGTATTGTATGAATTGGATGTGTTGTGCCATCGTTGGAAGATGGATTTCATAATGGGGAGTTTGTGTTGTTTTAGGAATACATTTGAACACCTTTTTCTTTGAATATGTCTTTTAATTTAGATTTGGATCCCCTAAGGACCGTTGATTGGGATCTACCTGATGTTCCTCTTCCATTGGAGTAGGGATCTCCGAGATATCCTTGTTTTGTTTCGTAGCCACATTAGTTAGGATCTTAGATGATTCTGGCATCTGGTGAGTTGGGTGGTGTCTGTTATCATCTACCACATTCTGAAAGGAGGGAGAAAAACCACCTCTAGCGGTGGTTGCCATTGATATAAGGTTGGTACTTCATAGTGTCAAAGAGTTAGTTACAGAGTGAATCCCCATGATCATGATCATCTTACCTCACAATACCATATATTAGTATTATTAGTATTATTATTATTTATTATCTAATGAATTGGTAACCTATTTCTATTTATAATATTTCTATGTTTATTTCTATCATTGATGTTTTTCTATTATAAAATTTTAGATATATTAGTATTTATATGCTTTTTATTCATCCTATTATTAAAATTTAAATGTTTTATAGATTAGTTTCATTATTTAATATAGAGCATTAATAATAGGTACGAACCAATTTCCATTTTTTTTAAACTTTCATTTTTTTTTGTATTATATAGAGATTGAAAGATTTAATTTTAAAATTCATGTGTAATCCATCATGATTCATTTCATAGAGTCACCAAACTCTTTCACATTTTGGTTGAATGGACCAGTACCCTTCACATTTGGTTGCATGGATGGTCCCTCTTGGGTTTTATGCCTACCGCTATAAGTTGAGGAATTAGGGCCATCTTTGTTGTATAGAGTAAACATCAAGGATATTAGGATTATCCCCTTGAGTATGGTAGTTGCAACTAAATATCCATTAGAGGTGATGAAGAAACTTATGAATATGAGAACTACTATTGAGATAAGAGTTGGCACAACATCTGTTATCACTCCAAGAAATCACTCCCTGACTGTAAAAGGGTGTAAGCTTGGTAACCTAAAAATATCAATAATGTGGAGGAAAAAGGATCAAATCAGATGACATTATAAACTCAAATCCATTTAGAAATACATCAGTCACTTGAAAGACCAAGGATTTCAACTGTGCAACTCAGAAGGTTTAAATTAATGTGTGGAAACATGGAGAAGACTCATTATGATAGCAGACATACCTATACAATAGAATATGTGAATGGCCAGTAATGATATGTAAGATACTCTTCATACCAACAGAAGCATATAAAAGATTGCATATAATATATGGCCAGACATAACAGGAAAATATTTGTAACTTAAGCTTATGAGTGGATTGATAGGATAACAACTATCTGGCATTAAGGAAAACATCAGAAACAATGTATAAAGTTTAATATACCAATGAAGAGATGGAATGACATCCTTCTGTCATTGAATATACATAAACTTAGAAAGAAAAGAGATGGAAAACTAAGTAAACATAGTAAAATAAGCTCGATGTCACGATATATTAATGGACATCTCCAACGAATAAAAGGTACAAGTCTTTAAGAATAGAACCACAGTCCTCAGTTTGTTTTTTCCCCCCTTGAACTGCGTCTCTGTGGGATTTAAATAAGCTTTAAAAATCATTTTCAAGATCCTCAAAATATGGATTTGATAACCTCTTTTCCTATATCAAATTCGAATTTGTGAGGTGGCTGGAAAAGACAGAAATTTATGGAAATATGCTACTCAAAGATTGACCTATATCTCTCAAATAAAAACAATTGTGTAAAAAATAGAAGATTCTTTTGTATATTTGTTTCTTTTGAGAAAAAAACCTCTCTCAGTTCTTTGAGATTCTCTTTCATTTTCCCGAGATCTGCATTTCAAAAACATGTGTCAAACAGGAAAATTCTGAGATCCAAAAATTAGGTCTTAGATATGGATTTGATTCTCCCAATCTATGACACCTGTAGGAAAATTGAGAGAGGTTATTGTTCTTTGACGTGTTAGTAACAAAATCCTCCGCCTGTTTCTCAAAATTATTCTCCAGTGGCTCAGAATCATCATTTGCAAATGATGACTCATCACAGTAAAAAACACAGTATTTTTGAAAATGCAACTTCATCTTCTTATCATATGCCTCCAAAGCTAGCAAAGAAGAATTATCTGTATCCTATAATTATTATCCTTCATTAATTTGATACCATTCCCACTTATTCTGGAGCTCAAAAAACACGATCTAGGTAGAAAGAATGCGATTCTGGACTCTTCTGCACTTTCGACGGCTCTTTAGTCCTGTATTTACCCTTTTGGCCGCCGAAAAGGAAAAATTTCGGCGGCTCACTACACTGTGAAAAAATCCATTTAGCCGCTAAAAGTTAAAATTTAACTTTTGGCATAAACTGAGATACAAATTCCTTTATTTATTTATCTGATATGATTTATAGCCTTTCTTAAATACTTTAAAGCTTAAGATTTATAAATAATCTTCTATCTCATAATTGTCTTATCATGTGATGTCAAAATGATTCGGAAATCATTTTTGATCGCTAACATATGGCTCCAACTGGGATGGAGACCTTCCTGCAAGGTTTCCAAGAACCACAGATCTAATGCCTTTCTTGGAAAAATCAAAATCCATAACTTAGTCTCTAGTGTTTCATTGGTTATGGAGTGAGTGTTCCATGGAGTCAGCGTTCCATTGGGCATGGAGTCATCCATATCACCTATTTTTGAAAATCTTTCATGACCTGTATAAATGATCTCTGTACATATTCTATACTACCTTTATTCACACAATAATACTTCTACATCTATTGTAAATGGAAGAAAATAAATGCTCGAGCAACAAGCTTATTTCCTAACCTACTCTACCTTAACCAGCTCTGCAATTTGGTTAGGTAAAGACAAATTTCCATAGCAACCATCTAAGAAATTTTAAAACTAAAATGATCTCATCATTTTCACTGATCAATAGCTTATGTTTGCAATGCAACACCAGTGAATAAAAGTCATTCACAAAACTGAACTCACCAGGAAAAATGTGCAAGCCTAAGAAATCTGAAACTTTCAAATTTTTTTAAATGTATGATTCTATGAAAGTTGCCACTAGATCTTTGAAACTGAATTCAGAAATATGTTGGTCTTCAAGAAAAAATTGCACCTATGTAACTTCTTTTCTTCTAGAAGATTGATGACTTTCTTTTTCTTTTGTGATCACCTTGTTATCATCAAAGACTATGCCTTCCTCTTCATAATAGTGCTCGGAAGATGATGACAGAGCAATATTTGAATAACAAAGATTTTGATCAACTCCAAAAATATAGTTGTCTATACAATCATGAGTTATCATAGATTTAACTGCATTTGTAAACTGATCATAAACTTTTCATGAATACCTGTCTCTGGAATGTTCTGGAAATGTTTAAGAATCTGAAATAATTTTAGTTGCTTGTTGTTGTTCCGAAACTAACTCATAGTCATTACTTTCCAACTCAAAATATGAACTCTACTGACATTCTACTTGTTCAAATAGATAATGGTTTTCAACATCAACTTGCTCTGGTATTTTCCTTGAATCATAAATGTTCTCCTCTACCTCTAAAACATCTTCAAAGAGAATGCTTAATGATGAAGATTTCCTTTCTAGCAAAAGAAGGGTAAGTTTTGAATGCAATCCCATCACATAATATATCATGGCAGTTGTTTATGTAGGTCTGATCTCCAAGGGAATACCTATCATGGAATTTGTTTCTATCATGGTAGATGTTGCAAAATCTTCGATTGAAAGTAGGAAAAGTTTCATTATGTTCTCTCTTCAAAGCATAGAAATCAGCTAGGCAAGAGTTTGGTGTTTTGTGTTCACCCCAATGTTTCATAAAAACATCCGAGAATTCAATCCAAGCACCAATAGAGTCAGCTCTTAGATTATTGAACCATATAGAATCATATCTAATCAATGAATTAGAGAAAAATCTCATGATCACATCCTCATGAACAACCTACAAACGATCAATAAAATCCTCAAAAGATTCAAAGTGCCTCTCAACTGAAGCATGATTCTCTCCAGAAAACTAAGGGAGATATTCATAACAGTCAAGAGGATAAGGATGAAGGAGGTAAGGTAGTCTCAAAGGTTTAAACATATTCATACTAATTTTAATTTGGAAGGTTGTGGGTTGATCATGAGGGATAGAAGGTTGTTGACAAGGTTCAGAACTAATACCAAAATATGTTGAGCTTTGGATAGGGTTTAAATCAGTTTTGATTTCTTCAAGGTTACATGGATGATCAGTTTCAGAAGGAATTTGAATATAATGATCATGCTTATGAATGACCGAGGGCAAGAAAAATGATTTAACATCTACAATGCAAGAAGGCTGCAAATCTTCTTCTAAAGATGGATATATAAAATATAGATGATAATATTCAGAATGTACAAAACAAAGGATAAGTATTTTAACATGTGAAGGGAAAAGTATAAAGGAGCTGATAAATAACAATAACAGTCCATGAAGAAAACTAATGAACTGATACCTGGATTTAGAATCTAGTCTCTTCATCTTCTGTCAACCAAATCCTTCCCAGTGGAGTCTTGAATGTGGAGTCGCCAAACAAATGATTACAGTCAAATTTTATGCCTGTCTCTTGTCTTCCATCAAGAAACAGATCTATGTCGTTCTCCCAGGGAAACTCTGCTTTTACTTTCATTCCCCGACAACGACACCATTTTGTTATCACTCCAAGAAATCACTCCCTGACTGTAAAAGGGTGTAATCTTGGTAACTTAAAAATATCAATAATGTGGAGGAAAAAGGATCAAATCAGATGGCATTATAAAATCATATCCATTTAGAAATACATCAGTCACTTGAAAGACCAAGGCTTTCAACTGTGCAACTCAGAAGGTTTAAATTAATGTGTGGAAACATGAAGAAGACTCATTATGCTAGCAGACATACCTATACAATATCATATGTGAATGGCCAGTAATGATATGTAAAATACTCTTCATACCAGCAGAAACATATATAAGATTGCATATAATATATGGCCAGACATAACAGGAAAATACTTGTAACTTAAGCTTATGAATGCATTGATAGGATAACAGTTATCTGGAATTAAGACAAACATCAGAAACAATTTATAAATTTTAATATACCAATGAATATATGGGATGACAACCTTCTGTCATTGAATATACATAAACTTAGAAAGAAAAGAGATGGAAAACTAAGTAAACACAACAAAAGAAGCTCGATGTCAAGATACATTAATGGACATCTCCAAAGAATAAAAAGTATGAGTCTTTAAGAATAGAACCACAGTCCTCAGACTATTTCCCCCCACCTTGAATTGTGTCTTTGTGGGATTTAAATAATCTTTAAAAATAATTTTCAAGATCCTCAAAAGATGGATCTGATAACCTTTTTTCCTATCTCAAATTTGAATTTGTGAGGTGGCTCGAAAAGACAAAAATTTATGGAAATATGTTGCTCAAAGATTGACCTATATCTCTCAAATACAAACAGTTGTGTACAAACTAGAAGAGGCTTTTGTATATTGGTTTGTTGTGAGAAAAAAACCTCTCATTTCTTTGAGATTCGCTTTCATTTGCCCGGGATCTGCATTTCAAAAACATGTGTCAAACAGGGAAATTATGAGATCCGAAAATTAGGGCTTAGAGATGGATTTGATTCTCCCAATCTATGACACCTGTAGGAAAATTGAGAGATTTTATTGTTCTTTGACGTGTTAGTAACAAAATCCTCCACCTGTTTCTCAAAATGATTCTCGAGTCGCTTAGAATCATCATTTTAAAATGATGACTCAGGACAGTAAAAAACACAGTATTTTTGAAAATGAAGCTTCATATTCTTATCATATGCCTCCAAGGCTTGCAAAGGAGAATAATCTGTATCCTATAATTATTATCCTTCATTAATCTTATACCATTCCCATGTGTTCTGGAGCTCGAAAAACCCAATCTGGGCAAAAAGAACGTGATTCTAGACTCTTCTACACTTTCGACAACTCTTCAGTCATGTATTTACCCTTTTGGCCGCCGAAAAGGAAAACTTTCGGTGGCTCACTACACTGTGAAAAAATCTATTTAGCCATCGAAAGTAAAAATTTAACTTTTGACATAAACTGAGATACAAATTCCTTTATTTATTTATCTGATATGATTTATAGACTTTCTTAAATACTTTAAAGCTTAAGATTTATATGTTGTCACGTTTTACAGGCATCATATGCTTGTCATTGATGGAAAGTAAAACAATGATGATGGCTTAAGTACAACAACGATGATCAGTAGCGCAGTGATAATCAGGGAAGAGCAACAACTGTGATCGTTGGATCAACAATTCAGAATTTTTGATGGTTGTCAGATCTCAATGTAGACAAGAGGAGTGCGCATATATGGAGGATATATCTCGGGCGTTAGATCCCAGCGCAGGGTTCGACCACCGTTGGATCCAGGAGAGCCTGCACGTTCTTTAAAGTGCTAGGAGAAGCGGGCTTACAAAATCCCAAAAGTAGGAGGACCATCCATCTTCGAGTAGGACACGTGGCGAAAGATCGTCGTTTCACTGACTGGAAAGTCAAAGGAACGGGGTTCCCTAACCTGTTGAATTCACGAAATGCAAAACCCCGAAGTAAACTCCATTTCGGAGTTTTAGAAATCGGGAGATGGAGAAGTCAAAGACTCTCAACATTAGGAGTCTCGAAGTGTCGAAATGTGAAATCCTGAAATAAGACACGTCAGCAAACCACGTCAGCTAAGAACACGTGGCACAACCAGGCAATGACAAGTGTCAAGCTGATTCAACATTTCAGGCACATGTAAGTCACGAATCAGAGTGACACGTGGCAGTTATTCAACACGTGTCAATCCACGTGTGATGTCAGCAGGTTTACATCACTTTGGATTTTTCGGGGATCGAGAGTTGGAGATGTCAAAGAATATTAACCACAGGAATCCCGCAATTGCGATATGTGAAATCGCGACTTAATCTGAGCCATCAGATTAAGATTTGATCGGGACCGTTGATCCCACACCATTTCAGGGTTTCGGGGATCACGACTTGGAGAGTCGAGATGCCTTATCTCCAGATTCACGAAATGCGAAATCGCGAAAGTGCCTTATGCATAAGGCTGTGGTCACAGCCCTTGGTCACATCAGCGAGAGATGGAGGAAAGAGCTAGAGAAACCAAGCTCCTTTTTGGGGATCGCGACTGGGAATGTCGAGACACATGGTCACACGAATGCTGAATTGTTGAATGCCGAAATGAATGCAAGATCCCATGGAATCAATCCAACGGTGCAAGTGAATTTGAACAAGATCGGAGGGCTACTATAGCACGACACAGTGTAACTACCAGAAACCACTAATGGTTTCTACCAGAGGACTTGAAGACACTTTGGGATGATTGACAGAGAAGGTGAAGAGTCTCTGGGAATCTTCAAGAGGGATGAAGATGTTCATGAAGGCAATGGATAACTGGATGAGCATTGAGGCCTGTAAATGGAATAGAGAAAGTAAGCTCAACTGTCACAGAGAATATGAAGAGTCTCAAACTGCCAGAGAGGCTGAGGAATATCAGTATAACATACAGTGATGTTGAACGAGTGGTAAATGACCAGAGAAGTTGAAGAGTCACGATGATGATCAGACAGAGCACTCGAGTTGTGGAGGAATTTGGCGCGGAGTGAGCATGCAGAGGCATTGCGAATATTGCATGCACAAAGACAACAGAGACTATAAGAATGCAAAACAAAGAAGAGATAAGGGTTGTCGTTGTGTAGGAGAATTCAGGTGTGTACAAGGAGGCAGAACGCAGGAGCAGAAATGCACAGTCGAGGAATGGTGCATTGAAGGGATATGGCACATAGAGCATAAAAGGCAGAAGAACAGAAAATGCTAGAGGTGTGCAAAAGACACTCATGCAGACAGGGCAGAGCAGTGTAAAAAAACAACGACAGGCTGGTAAGCCATTGAATAATTTTATATTGTTGTAATAAGTTTTAGTAACAAAGAATTTATAATTCAGGGTGGTTGGGAGGTGCTAGGGAGGACTAGTGTCCTCAAAGGTTCAAGTGGGTGCTTGAACACAGGGAGTTGGTGCT
>JZKD02S1710973.1:544605-563164 GCA_000966675.3 Picea glauca
AGAAACCAAGGGGTTGGTGCTTCCTTCTAGTGGGTGCTAGAGAAAACAGAGAGTTGGTGCTCTCAACAAGTTGCAGCTTGCAAAAACAGAGGTTGTAGCCTCACAATGAGTTGATTCTCATATGTATGATAATGCAAAGAATGTAGATAATACTTATCATATAAAGAAAAAGAGGTTTTTACCCTGTATGGGTTTCCTCGGGAATTATCTGTCTCTGTTTTTATCATATATGTGACTGATGTTGAATGTGCCTTTGATTATTTCCCATTATTGTGATCATCATTGAGTGCCCTGTAAATATTTTAAAAGAAGCATAATTGTTTAAGCACGGGACAACTGATTCACCCCCCCTCTTATTTGTCCAACATTATAAATAATCTTCTATCACATAATTGTCTTATCATGTGATTTCAAAATGATTCGGAAATCATTTTTTATCGCTAACACCAACCAAATCTTGTATTTCCAACTTCTAATTAGTTCACAAAGAATAAATGGAAAAAACTAGTATCTAAGATTATTTTACTCATTAGCTCATGTTTCCTTTTGTTTTGTGTCTTTCTTTATGTCATAAGTAAATGCATGATTTAATGCTTCTTGTATATGAATTTTATGAATGTTTTAATAGCATTTACAATGTGTTGTAAGTGTAGTTTGCACATGAAAAGTGCAATTTCTATTCAATCTCAGCACATTTTTCTTTGGAAAAATATATTTTCTTGATGCACTATCTTTTCATTCACTTTAGTAAATGAACGTGAGAGAGTAAATTATTGTTGGTTGGTATAAATCAATACTCTCAAAGGTTTTTGTGAATATTACTTCACCTCATCAAACCTATTACAATATTTCTTAAGTCCACCTAGGTCTTACTTTTAAATTCTCTCCACACGTTTTCGTTGTAATAGATACAAGTTTATAGTCTTAATCATATAGACATGCAAGATTCATATTTAAATGGAAAATGAAAGGAAACGATACACTTTATCATGGAAATCCCTCCATGATGTTAATTTAACATCCAAAAATATGTATTTTGAATTACAACATGTATATTCTTTGTTCAACTAAATACATTTTTTTAACTAGCCACATTTACAAATATCTCTACTCTTTTTTTTCTCTCTCTTCTAGTACCAACCTCTTATATTATATTTGTTCAATATTCTCTTTGTATTGTTTATGCTAAAAACATGGATACTTGATAAAAAAAAAATCTTGCCACTTGTAGTGCCTTTGGCATGTCTACTTTCGAGTTAGATATAGTTGATAGAAATCACGTACACATAAGAATATCAACTTCATTATTTTACACTAAATCATTTGGTATACATTTTTCTTATCTTTTCTTTTCCACACAAATCTGGTACCTTTGTAAAGAAAATAATAATAATAATAATAAAGAGAATGAACCAACATATCCTCTTAGTACCAATTTCACCACCACTCGAATAGCATGAATGATAAAAAAAAATTCCCAAACCAAATTGTATTTTCATGTTGAGGTCGATACTTTTAGCAAAGTACCTTGCCTTCCTATTATATTTCAAATATCATTCTTCTTTGTAATGATAGAATCCATATATCTATATCAACACTTATAGGTGTGGCAGACATGTGCATTTTTCATTTTCTTTGCTACTATATTCTTGAAAGTCCTTGGGATTTTAATTTTCTCATATTTGTTTCTATCTCACGTTGTTTTTTATGCTAATAATTAGAAGTCCAAGCGTGTTTCGAACAAAAAATGTAGTATATATTTCTACTCTTATTGATATTTTCACACAAAGATCCATCGATATGTTTGAGAGCGATGTATTAGCTTGTATGGTCCTTCTTTATCTAAAAAATTAGGATCACCTTCTAAAAGAAAGTTTTCACATGTTGATCTTGTTCAAAAACATGAACAACACATTCTAATTTTCAACTTCAATGGTAACTTAATCACTTGAATGTACCATTTTTATATTCTTCATCAAAGTTTTCATTTCATGGTTTGAGATTATATCAAATCCACACAAGCAAGAGGTGATGTACAATATTGCATATTAGATGGTTCATGATCATCCCTTGAAAAATTACTTTTGGATTCTATGCAATATTTACTTGGTCCAAACACTACCCTATATGACATCATAGTAGGAGACAATGTCTATGTAGTTGGCTCATATCATAGCAATGATCACTTCATGACACAAAAATAATTGTCAATAGGAGCTACAACATAAATCTGGACCAATGAGAATTTTGAAACATTTATATGCTCCTTTCATATCATATCTTCCTCAATTATATTTCCTTTGACATTGCTTCCTTTGAAAATAATTCCAATTGCTTCTTAGAACTGCACATCAATAACTAATCCTCTTTTCACATGTTTTGAAAAATTATATCTTAACAATGGATTTATAGATTTCTACATGCAAGTGAAACAATATTTACGCCCATCGCCATGCCTCAATGTATTTGTTAAGGAAAATTGTGCAAAATGGGTAAAAATGTTGTCACAACCTAGTGGCTCATCAACGTTTATTGATCCTTTGAATGACTCCATTACAAGAGAAAAAATAGAGTCTTTTAAAAGAGAATCCTTTAGATAATATGGTTCCATTTTAGTGATTTCAATATATAATCTTATTAATATCATACATTTCAACCTATCCAACTATTTTTGTTTTTGTTATTCTATCATATTTATAACCAAGCAAAAAAAACCTTATCAACACAAATTCATATTCATGGTGTGTTAAGGGAAATAAATATTTACATGCAACCATTTGAACCTTTCTATATATCTTGCAATGATTCGATATTCACACCTTCTATTATAGTGGATGATTTAACACATTGCAATGAGGACAAACCTTTCTAGTATGATCATAGTTCTCAATGCATTGTTGAGAAAGAAAACAATATTATCAATTTCACTTTGCACAAACCATTGCTAGAACAATTCTTCACGTAACCCACTTTAATTTCTTACGTGCAATACGAATGGAACATTTCCGCAATGTTGGGTGAGTTGTGCATCTTTTCCCAAATCATTATTTTACAATATCAATGGATAGAATAGTAAATATCAAGGTGCTTTAACACTATTGCTTTAGTTCATTCATAGGAAGTAACAATTCAACTTCTAAACAATAATTCTTTATTTTTAGCATTGTCATAGTCAAAAAAAATTTATAGAAAAATTTAGAAAACATGATATATGTATCATGTTTCCTTTTGTTTTTGATATCTCTCACTCTCAATATAGATCTTATAACTACACCAACCATTCCAATCCTACCCAACTTTACATTTTGATCCAACATGCACAATTGATTCATAAAGAAGATATGCGATGTGACATGCCATGACTACAACTAGGAAAATGTCTTAACTTATATAATTTTGAATGTAGGGCATTTGGAAATGCATAGATTTATTGTAAATACATTTTCTTTATTTTAGTTTATGTTCATGCATAAAGAGGCACTTTTTTTATAGCCCAATATTAGGGAGATGTATAATTCCTAATATGCTCAATATTGAGATGTGTAATTTATTCTTATAATGATGCTATAACCTTTTTTTCTTCATATTCTACCAGACTTGGCCTCTTACATTGAATGTATTCTTGATTGTGTGTCTATCATGCAAGGTCTTGTATTTATCATGTGACTTATTTAATGTCTATGGTACTTGAAAATGGATCTATATAATCTTGGTAATGAATATGTTATCCTTCAATGCTTCACCTATGGTGTTTTCCCTCAATCATCCTTGCTATCCATATACAACATATAGAGGTGAAGGTGGAAAATATCCAAATAAAGTTTCAAAACAAGACTTACTAGTGTAATTTTGAACTATTGTTATATAAGAGTGCTAATATAAATCAAATTTTCATGCTTAGGTCCTTTGTTGTTTCTAATTGTAACCCTTAAAAAGATGATCCAATGTCATGTTCACTACTTCTTTCGGACCATACTTTTGTGGATGTGAAGTGGTAGATCTCTTCAATTTAGTGTCCATATTCTCCTAAAGTGTAATCCAAAAAGCACAAAGAAATATGGTCTCTTTGTCTAAGATGATGCTCCTTGGTATCCCAAAGTGCATCCAAATGTTTCCAAATAACAAGATTGCTACATACTATCCCTTGATGGTCCTTTTACAAGGATTGAGAATTCACATCTTACTACACATTTGCATTACCACAAATAGATATTCATGTCCCTCTTGGTTATGAGAAACCCACCTAGGAAATCCATGGTAATGCTCTCCAATGGTCCAATAATTATAGGTAAGAGTTGGCATAAACCTTGCTTCCTATTACTAGGTTTAAATGTAGAGAAAAGTACACATCCTATAATAAACCAAGTTACACATTCTTGTGTTCTAGGCTAATATACATACGTTTATAGCTTGGCCATTTTTTTCTCAACACCAAAATTCCCTACTAGTTTGGATGTGTGAGCCTCTCTAGATGTTAGCCAACCTTGCTATCACCTTCTTCTACATGAACTTGTCCCTGCGGATATTGAAATACCTCCTTGAAGTCCTCATATCATGTGTATTCCTCTGTGTATGCATCATGGGTGAAAGGATTCATGTGCATAAGAGTACCCAAAGCTACAATCATGGGGGTTGGTGGCCTTAAAAGGATGTATACCAAATTACTAGTATATCCCTTCTTATATTTTATGATAAGATGAAATTGATGTAAAAATATCATCCACTTGTAGTGTCTTGTTCCCTAAATCTTACTCTATGCCTAAAAATATTATAGTGGCTGGTGATCATTGGAAATGATGGTTTCCTTTCCCATTCGATAATGCTTCTAGTTCTTAACAACTTAAAACGAAAAACATATATTTCTTTTTCATGTGTAGGGTAGTTTAAGACTCTACCACATGACATTTCAAAATGATAGCACACTATCCTATGTCCTTAAAATAAAACTACTCCCATAACATATCCACTTGTACATTTATCTCCACTTTGAAGAGATTATACAAATTGGGAAATCCAAGATCTAGAGCTTGACTAATCTTTCATTTTATCTCTTGAAAGCTATTATGTTGATTATTTTCCCACTAGAAAATCTTATCGTTGGTTGTTATAGCATGGAGTGGTGCATCCACAGTTGGAAAGGATTTTATAAATATAAAAAGGTATTGTGTTTCCACCCAAAATCTCCTAACTTCAATGAAATTGATATGAGTTCACAAATAAATGATAGCTTCCATATTTCTAGTATCAATATTGAGCTCCCCCCGCTAATCACATACCTCAAATACACAAAATATTGTTGGAAAATTTCACACTTCTTAAGGTTTTGTAGTAGTTGATAATTTTTTAGGGTCTTACATGAGATGTGAGATATGATCTTCCTAGGTAGACATAAAATTTAAAATATCATCCAAGTACACTATTACAAATGAATCTAGAAATGGATGCAATACATCACTCATAAAACACATAAATGTAGTTGGTGCATTATATAAAACAAAATAAATAACCAATGATTCATATAGACCTTGCCTCATATTGAAGGTGGTGCTCCACGTGTCTTCTTATTTTACTCATACTTGGTGTTATTTTGATTTGATATCCTAGTTGGTGATGTACTTAGCATGTTGTAGTGATTTATCAATCCATCGATTTCAGGAAAAGGGAATTTATTCTTTATCATGATCTTATTCAAATATTTGTAGTCAATACACATTTTCCAAGTCCCATACATTTTTGGTAGTATGATGATATATGACCCATAATGTGAGGTACTTGGTCGAATTACACCATGCTCCAAAATTTACAACAATTGTTTCATCACTTCATCCAATTCAGTTATAGACTCTCTATGAAATACTATATTTGGCAAGGGAGAGTCGGGAAATAGTTGTATATTTTTCTCTTATTCCCTCTTAAGTGGTGTTATACCACAAATTTCCACACCAAATTGCATTTGTGAGATGGCATAGTCCATTCCCTAGCTTGAAAACATAAATTCCATCGTCCTTCATCAAAATCATCTAAAAAACAACACTTTTTTTTCCATACACTATTCACCCATGTAAACATTGTGTATATATGCTATTTTCTAGTGTACAAACAACATATACCCTCAATTTTGTGAAAAACTAAAAATATTCCATATTTTTCGGTGGGGTTTCTGGTTTGGCTCGTTCCAAAACTTCCATTGGCTTGTACACATTTGAATACAACCATATCAACCTATTTAGGATGGTATATAATCACTTACGGGGGTATGGATGAGGAGAGACAACCTTGGTGCAAGATTATGCTGACGATTTGCAAGCTCCCCTATTCCCTAAACCTCTGAGTAACATCCCATGATCTGGAAGCCTACTTTTCCAACACTCCTTCCTCTCTCATATATGACCATAGTGTTCGACAACACAAGTATTCCAATAGAGGACGAACACCTTTAGTAACCACTCACACAACCAGATCAAAGATCAACACACTGTTGTTTTGACGTGGTAAAACCCCTACGAGAAAACATCCACGGCCCCAACCAACGCGACCACTTGGATCAATTTATTAATGCAAAATAAAAATATTACAGAGAGATTTTACAAGAGATTTTCTCATAATCAATCATCGAAAAATGACCCTCCATTCTCTTTAAATAGAGATCATGGACCAATCAGGTGTTAAGCCATGGATCAACGGTCGTTAAGATCGAGGAGAATATGAACAGTCATATCACTCTATGTCGGGAACATATCGTGACCGTCGGATTTCCTAACTAAAAATGAATACCAATGCATACTAAAGAAACACACTTTTACCTAATGACACATTAGACCAAGTAGATCTTAACTAACTCCTAAGTGTCTAAATATCCTAACATCCCCCCTTAAGAACAACTTGGGATAGGATTGAAGGATTTACAAAGGTGACACAATAGGAGAAGGAAGGAGGCATTAGATCCTATCCCCCCTTAATGACAACTTCTTAAACTCCTAACATAGATCAAATTTTGGAAAACTTCACTTCTATAAGAGACTTTGTGAAAATTTATGCAACTTGATATTCTATAGGGAAAAAGAACACTTTAATAACTTGATCATGAATGAAGTTTCTGATGAAGTGCATGTGTAGCTCAATGTGCTTGTTGCGTTGATGTTGAACTGGGTCTTTGGCGATCTTGATGGCACTCTGATTGTCACATCAAAGGCTGGTCAGATGTTGTTGCTAGAATCCAAACTTTGAAAGGATCTGTTGAAGCCACAAGGCTTCCTGACTTGCATTTACCATTGCTCGATACTCTACTTCTTCTGAAGAAAGTGCAATAGCTTGTTGTTTCTTACAAACCCAAGTGACAGGTCCTAAACCAAGGATGAAAACTTAACCTGTAGTAGAATTCTGATCATCAAGGTCACCAGCCCAGTTTGAATCAGTGAAACCAACAAATAAAGGAGTCCCCCTGAACTGTAATGTATCATGAGATGAATTGTACCATGAACATAGTGAAGTATCCTTTTAGATGCTTTCCAATGGCTTTCATGGGGTGTTTTCATATACTGGGAAACAATACCAACAACAAAGGAAAGATCAGGATGGGTATGATTCAAATATAAGAGGCTACCAACTAACTGACAGTATAGGGTGGCATCAACTTCGGGAGAAGTACAGGTGGCAGTAAGCTTGACTCCATACTGGAAAGGAGAAGGGGCCATTTTAAAATCAAACATGTGAAAGCGACGAATAAGGTCATAAGAATACTTAGACTAGGAAATAAAAATTCCTTCATTGGTTTGCAAAACTTGGAGGCCAAGGAAATAGTGCAAAAAACCTAACTCTGTCATTTCAAATTTCTTCTTAAGGCTAGTCTTCACATGGTTTAAAATTTTTGAGTCACTACCAGTAAGGATAAGGTCATAAACATAAAGGAAAAGGATCATGACATGGCTTCCTACTTTCTTGGTATAGACATTAGGATCAGAATGGCATCTAGAGAATCTGGTGTCAATAAGATGAAAGTTATCCATTTTGTCATACCAAGCTCGTGGAGCTTGCTTAAGACCATAAAGAGATTTCTTAAGTTGACAAACAAGGCTAGAGTCATTCTGCACATAGAGAGGAGGTTGTTCCATGTTTATTTATTATTGCAAATCTTCATGCAAGAAGGTGGATTTAACATCCATCTGATGGACCTTGCATTTATGTGAGGCAACAAAGGCAAGAACAAGGGGGATGGAATTCATTTTGGCTACAGGGACAAAGGTTTCATTATAGTCAATTCCTTCAACTTGGAAAAATTCTTTGGCAACTAACGGATCCTTGTGTCTTTCAACACTTCCATCTGATGCATACTTAGTTATGTAGACCCATTTACATCTCGTAAGTTTTCTTCCTTTTGGAAGAGGTACAAGATCCCAAGTATCGTTTGTCATTAAATAATGACACTCTTCATTCATTGTTGTATCCCAATCTGGATGACCTAAAGATTTTGTAAATGTCTTTGGATCATGAGTTTCTAAAACTTGAGCCAAAAGAGAAGAGGCTCATTGGAACTGTTAACATGTCTGACGTTGATATGAAGGATCACCGAAAAGATCACCAATTGCTTCTCATGTTGAATGAACCCATCTAGGAAGTTGTGGAGTTGGTGTTGGTTCAGGTTCAAAGGACTCATATGGAGGAAGGTGAGCAGGCAGGGTGGATTTTCATCCTCACTGTCATCATATGAAGAAGAAACAAGAATAGTACCAGAAGAAGGCATAAACGTTGAAGATACCTCACAGGCCGTAGAAGGCACAATCATCGAATTAGGATCACAGGACAAGATATTTTCATCAAATTTAGCATCTCTTCTAATAATATTTTCATTACAATGTGTTTGAAGAAGTATATAACCTTTGACATCTTCAGAATAACCAACAAATATACACTTCTCACTTTTAGGCTGCAATGCTTTCCTTTTCTCATCAGGAATGTGAGCCCATGCTATAATTTCAAATACACGAAATTGACTTACATCTGGTTTAATTTTAGTCCAATCTTCTTATGGTGTTATATTTTTAAGAGCCTTTGCGGGAGTACGATTTACTATGTAATTTTCATAGTTTATTTATTTCACCCAATACTTTAGACCTAATCCCTTATATTGGATCATACAATTAACCATTTCTTTTAATGTGCAGTTCTTTCTCTCAACAACACTATTTTCTTGTGGTGTATATGGAACAATGTGTTTCATTTGGATGCCCTGTGTAGTTCAATAACTTGTAAAATTATTGTTCACATATTCACCTCCATTATCTATTCTTAACTTTTGAATTTGATGTCCAAATTGCTTTTTTACAAGGGCCTTGTAGGACAAAAACTTGTCAAAAACTTCACTCTTAAGCTTTAAGAAGTAAACCCAAGTATGTCTAGAAAAGTCATCAATGAAATTTAAGAAATATTTGCACCCATAAAAGGAAGGAGAAGAAAGTGCACCACACAAATCACTGTGAACAAGCTGCAAAGGGCCCGAGGCATGCCAAGAGGCACGTTTATCAAAACTATCTCGATGATGTTTTCCAAGAACACAACCATCACAAACACCATCTCTGCATGAAACAAGTGGAATACCACTCACCATCTGTTGATTACATACTTGTTGCAATGAGCGATAGTTTAGATGACCAAACCGCTCATGACAAAGTTTTCTCAAGTCATCGCTATGAGCAACAAAAACTGATGAAAAAGATGATGACACAAAGTTTTCAAACTTGTACAACCTGTTAATAACATCAACAATTCCAATTGCAAGAACATGCTTAGGATATTTTAGATCCTTTATTACAACTTGGTGAGGTGAAAACTCTACGGTTTTACCTTCACTTGAATTAGTGATTTGATATACTGATAGAAGGTTACAAGAAAGACTTGGAACACATAATACATCATTGAAATGATAATTTTCTACTTGAACTGTTCTAGATCCTTCAACACCAAGAGATCTATCATCACCAACAAATATTTTCTTGGTGTTACATTCATTTAGCGCAAAAAATATGTCTCTATCCTTATCCATATGATAAGATGCTCCAAAATCAATAAGTCACTCATTAGAAAAAGAAGTAGAAGTTGCATTGAAGGAGAAACAAGAAGCATAAAGTGCATGTCCATGAGAAGAAGAAGAAGTAGAATCAATACTGATTTTGTGCTTCTTCATCGTTGCTTCGAAAGTTTCCATCTTCTTGAAACATTTGGATTTATCATGACTATATTTATCACAAAAGTTGCAATGTATGTCAGTTTTCTTACTTTTATATTTTGATCCTTTGTCACCATTAGGAGTGGAAGTTGTCTGAGTGGGCTTGGGACCCTTATATTGCTTGTTGTTGTGGCTAGGATGTTGCTTCTTGGGATTCTTGGGTTTATCTTTTTTATGGCCAAATAAGGCTTTGTTGGAGGTACCTGTAGTGCTGATCACTCCAAGTTGTAAAAGCTTATCTTTCTCTCTACTCAAAGCATCAAAAAAGTTCTCAAGGTTGGGCTTTTGATAAGTTGTCCCTAGAGCCTCTTGCATGGCATAAAAGGTAGATACAAACACAGAATATGCACTACCTAGCTTAGAAAGAATAAGATAGACACACCGATCTTCTTCTATTTTTATCTTACGTTCTTCACATAAAATTTTGAGTTTTTTAAACTTAGATAGATAGTCTTCAATGCAGAAAAAATCATTTGGACTTAAGGTCAGTACTTGATTTTCTAATTGTTGTGCTCGAACAATATTGTGTTTACCAAACACAAATTCAATATTTTCCCAAGCTTCTTTAGGTTTATCAATTGATTGAAGGTGGAACCTTAAATCAAGAGATATGGACATTCCAATTAATCCACATGTTTCGTTATTCCTATTATCCCATTTTACTTTCTTATCATCATCAGTGGGTGTTGTTTCGTTTCCCAAGGTAATCCAGTACAAGACTTTACTTCTTAATAAATCCTCCATATGGGATTTCCATTGGAAGTAATTGGTGTTGGTAAGCAATAGATTACTTGTAGAATCCATATTAAATATGTATATAATATGGATTTAAAAACTGAAACTGATGATCTGAGTGGAAATATCTTGAAACTTTATGCGGTTTAAAAAAAATGACACTAAAAATGGACTTCGGATGTGAAAGTTATGCCCTTTTTAAAAAGGAATAAACTGTAACCAAAGGACCACGTGGTGGTGTAAGTTGTTTTCTGAAGTGACCGACTTTTATAAAAAAAAGTGGGGATCACTTTTACATTGAAGTTACTTTATAAAAGAAAAGTTGCATGCAAAATAAATAACTCTAAAATAAAATATTAAAGCTACTTATAGTGATTCACTTTTATACTTGAAGTGAAATACACTTTGCAATTTGAGCATGAACTTTTTCAAAAAAAGTAACAAAAAAAGAGACTTGAACTCAAGATCTCTTACTTAATAAGTCAAGTTTTAACCAAATGGGATAGCAAAACATATTGTATTGTTTCGGAAGAGGATTGTTGTTTTTGTTATTGTTGGAGTTGGAGAGAATGCTAAGAAAAAACTCTTTTCACACAAGAAAAAAATTTCGCTTGTCAATGACAACAAGGGTTAGATCTCAGTTAGTTTACCCAAAAGATGCATTTTTTCCTATCTTTTTCTGATTTTTTGAGATCACACAGGGTGTGGGGAAAAGAGAATACGTAGATCTAAAATAGTAGCCACCCAGAAACAAATAATATAAAACCAAAATACTACTCTACAAAAATTTTAAAAATGTGTATTCAGGCTTTATACCTCCGTATCTGACTGAAATGGCCGTATCTTGGGCAATTGGAAACCTTTTCGAGTGAAAAGAAAAGTGTTCCTGACTGAAGCGAGTGTTCTGGATGAAATGGAACAGTCCTCACAACCCATAAATGTATGTAAATGGCAGAAAATGGAGATGAGAAAACTTGGCTTCACGATCTCGATCTACAACAGGAGTGGCTCTTCAAATAGGATCTGATACCATGTTCAACAACACAGGTATTCCAATAGAGGATGAATACCTTTAGTAACCACTCACACAACCAAATCAAATATCAACACACCAATGTTTTGACATGGTAAAACCCCTACGAGGAAACATCCACAACCCCAACCAACACGACCGCTTGGAGCAGTTTATTAATGCAAAAGAAAAAGATTACATAGAGATTTTACAAGAGAATTTATCACAATCGATCATCGAAAAATGACCCTCCATTCTCTTTAAATAGATATCATTGACCAATCAGGTGTTAAGCCACATATCAATGACCATTAAGATCGAGGAGAATATGAACCATCAGATCACTCTATGTCCAGAACATATCATGACCGTCGGATTTCCTAACTACAAATGCATACTAATGCATACTAAATAAACAAACTAAGAAACACACTTTTACCTAATGACACATTAGACCGAGTAGATCTTAACTAACTCCTAGGTGTCTAAATATTCTAACACATAGGGCATGTTCCTATCCCTTCTGGGTCATTCAAGTAAGGATCACTTTGTTGAGTTAATACTTGAAGGGTTTAGTGGAGGAACCCGGGCGGTTGGCTTCGAGGCAGTGCCAACAATTAGAATTAGGTTGTAACTACCTACTTATATTATTCAATAAAAGAGTTTTATTTCCCTCCATATATGTGTAATTTTGTTCAATCTATTTACATATGTTAAATTGCTTTACATATTTGAATTTCCACATTACATGTATAACTTGAGTTCATAACTACCTTGTTGTAGTATAGACTTGATCTCCTTTCGCAGGTTGGTACAGGGAGAGATCAAGAGAAAATCAAAGGTTAAGAGCGAGGAAGTACATTGAACTTTTGGATATAAGGTGTGAGGTCTTCTATTTTCTCTTCCAAGTAGTTATTGTATTGTAAGCTTGTATGTGTGAGGGTAGGGTTTGTATTTTAGATATAGTCATGCTCTATTATGACATAGAACCAAGGTCACAGGGTAAAAATCTTGTAACAGAATTGGCGACCATATTGAGGATCTTTTCTCCTATTTTGGGTTAGTTTTTAAAGGATCTTCTGTTGTTTTAGCTTCTGTAATTTTCTTGTTTTATGGGATTTCTTTCAAAGCATTTGTCATCTTAGAAATTTTTCTCAAGTTTCGTGAAGCTTCTCTCTTGGGGTTGCAATCTCTTTCCTTGATTATTTCTAAGCTATACATGATTTTTCTATGCTTGAATAACATATATATGTGATTTTCCTTAGTTTGAATAGTGTATGTACGTTATTCACTATGTATAGAGTCACATATCCTTTTGATAACTTGGTTTTTGGGCCTTTCTCTTAGTGTCGACAAGATCTAAGTTGGATGTTTTGTCTGTTCTGAGCCTTTTTTGCTTGCTTTTGTCTTTGATTGTTGTTTTAAGTCTCTGAAAACTTGGAAATCATGCTAAAAGTTCTTTATTTTCATTTGGGTTAGTCTTTTTATTGTAAGGTTCTTTAAGTGGGTTGAAAATTTAATCTTGTGTGGTCGAGCCTAGTTTCCGGTTGATTTATGTGTCCCGGTAATTGTAGACTTATTTATTTTTTTCTTATTTATTGTGTTCATAAAATGAAAAGGAAAACATTACATCATAGTTGCATTTTTGTTTCTTTTTAGTAAGAAAAAAGACAAAATAACTTGATTGTTGATTTTTTCTTGAAATGACACTAGCCCTCTTGACGTCAGTCCTTTAGAAGCTATGTACCTAGTTTGATATTTTTTGAAGTGACACCGACCCTTTTGTAAACAGTCCTCTAGAAGAGCTTCAGGCTTAGTTACCTTGTCCATACGTCCAATCCCGACTATCTACTATACCCCCCATACACTAACTATGATTTGGTGACATTAGTTTCTTTTCCTAGGGATCTCATAGGTGACTATGGGGGGTTTCCTGTGGTACTTGGGGTAGATTTCATATCACACTTTTCAATACTGTTGGAGGGTGCCCTACGAAGCATGGCTACTTGCACTAGATAAGGTTGGTTAGTGGAGGTCAAGATAACTTCTTCTCGCTCCTTTGTTATTCATTCCGCAAGACTTAATCAACATGTTCCTTCATCTGGAAGGTCTATACCTGATCCACGATACGGGAATGCTAAAAAATGCTCAAAATTAAAAATGTTTCAAATCATCCCAAAAATTCCATCAATGTGTAGAGCTTGGAGATAAATTTCCAATGATGCAAACTTCACCTCAAACGAAGTTCGTATGCAAAAGTTATGAGCAGTCAAAGTTCGGGTCAAATAGGTAAAGTCAAAGGTCAAAGAGAAAAAAGGTGACATGTGTCACCACTGCAAGGGTGACACATGGAACATGGTTATTATAATCACACTAGGAAGATCATAACTCCAAGAAATTCAATCACAGGATGAAAATTGTCGTACAAGTGGTCTAGTCATATTGTGACATGTGGCAGGGTTGAGGCAATGATAGGTCACCACATGGAGACCCATCATTGGCCTATATTGGATAGAGTTGTGTAAAAATTATGGAGTCGATGGGGGTCAAACCCATGACCTCCATAACCTCCCAAATCTTTAGAAAATTCTCCACTACCATTGCGCCCTCACAATGTTACTTAACATTACATATTGTCGAAATGTTTTAAGTTTGTATAAAGTTCAAATTGGTGGCCAAAGAGTCGAGGGCCTAAGCCCTGGACCCTTAGCTCTTGGTCTTGATATATACCATATAACCCATATAACCAGGGCTCAATGCATATAACTATATGGTATATGGTTATATAACCATATAACAATGTTTCAAAATTCGCGTCGGAGTTATGATATATATATCCATATGGTTATAACTATATAAAACAGATAACCCAAATATTCAGGAGGGTTTGAACTATATATATTATATATAGTATAAAAAATAACAAAATGCGTGAATATGTGGTGGTCAGCAGGGCTTAAGCCCTCGACCCACCATATAATATTACAACAACTTAACCAACAAGCCATATGTTCAGGTTTGGTTAAGAAACCAACCGCCTTATAATTGAATGTCGGCCATGAAATTCAAAGGTTAGTTAGGGGGCCCTGCTCTATTTAATGGGTGTGTGGTCCAAGGATTGAACGATGAATTCATTTAGAAATATAAAAAATTGGTCACATCAAGTAGAGTTATGACT
This sequence comes from Picea glauca, assembly GCA_000966675.3. Taxonomy (NCBI): domain Eukaryota; kingdom Viridiplantae; phylum Streptophyta; class Pinopsida; order Pinales; family Pinaceae; genus Picea; species Picea glauca. The sequence goes on from JZKD02S1710973.1 coordinate 559,753, forward strand.
CTTTGGTCATGTATTCCAACCTTTGTGGTTGAATGTGTGGAGTGAATCATTATGTCAAGAGGATATTTATGAACAAAAGGAGCCTATAAACAAATAAATAGGACATGATTCATAAAGAAGAAAAAGATCAGGGGGAGTTGCGGATAACAAGGTTTTTTTTTGCATAGAAGAGAGTGAAGAGTACAATGTAAGGGAGAGCATTAACTCAGGGGGATATACATAAAGAGAGAAGGGCAGAAGCTCAGAGGGAGCATTATAAAGACAAGAATATTATTGGATGCAGTGAAGACATTTCAGAATACTATATTCCTTTTCAATTGATGTTAAAGGGGGAGAGTACAGAAAAAGGGGGATATTTGTAGAAAATGGAGAATAGTTGCATAGACTATACGAATTTAGTTCCATATTGTGTTTCCATCAATGAAAAAGGGGGATTTTGTTCGAAATGTTGTTGTCATTGATGTCAAAGGTAAACTATGATAACATGTCCAAGGATCAAACTAGATAGATAGAGGAATAAAATAATTTCCCCATGCGTTGATGAGTATGCACTGTTGATTTTCTACAAGAGTTTTTTGTTTACCCTAAAGTTAAAATGACTGTGCAAGAATAAGACAACTAGAATAAATCTAGGATGCATTGGAATTGAGGATTCACAGGCATGAAGAGAAATGGAAACTGAGAAAACCCTACTAAAACAAAGGAACAAAATCGAGGAAGTGTATTATGGAAGAATAATTATAGTTTGCTAAAGCTAGACGGTGTAGAGTAAGATCAGGAAAGTGTTAAAAGAATGAGAAACAATGAGCTTAGAAAGAGAGGTCTCGGTTAACCAAGATCAAGTAAACAATGATCTCCAAATTATCCCAGATGCACAAGAAGATTTGATTTCGAAGGGTTTTTAATGAAAATTTGATTTTATGAAGTGTGAATGAAATAAGGAAATCCCTTATCTAAATCGACAACGATGATTAAATTATTAAATAGATATCGATGGTGCAAAACTATTCAGAGTGGTGTGCTTCCATCATAGTGTGAGTTTTTGGAGTGTTTAGATCATGCCATTTTGAGACACTCTAAACATAAGCAGTCTGATGATCTAATCACTTGGTTGTAGTCCGAGGTCATATGGAAGAGGTCGATAGACCTCTAACAGATCGATCCATGATAAAAACCACATGTAATGGAATGACTGGACCACATGTCATAAGTAGATTGGGCGATGTGAAATCAGAGATACATCTCAGAGTTCTGAACAAGGATATAATTTGTAATAACGTCAGCATGAGGTGAGATACCACATCAACTACCATTTCAGATACATGTAGAATCCATGTAAATCGTCACGTAAGAAATTGAAATAGTATGGAAATCCATGTCATCACATCATACAACATATCAATATTGGAATATTGGATGAAATCGCAGACATTGATTCAGCATAGAGAACAAATATGAGTCGTTGATTGGATGAAAAGGCATCAAAGTGCTTAAGTGAAAGGATGGATTGGGACTCTGATGGAAGAATATCTAATTCAATAAGAGTTGTTGGATCTATCAGAGTTGTAGTGAGAGAGAATTTGGACTATTAATCAGAGAGAAAGGAAGCGATGAGACTCCAAAGGGAAGAACTGTGAGAGCTAGTGATAGCTATTGATTAGGCTTAGCTAGAAGATATCTGCTATGTGTAGGTGAAGCAATGATCAGAGTGACCTATGAGAAAAGGTACTATGATGATGAGGGACTTCGAGACTGATAGTGAACCAACTCAAGTTAGCCACATCAGTTGTAATTTCATAGACATGAAAGCAGCAAGAACAGTGCCATTTGTCAAGTGCCAAGTTCACAAGGTATACGAAGAAGGGATGGAGGTAGTGATGACGTGTTATGACAACTTGGTAGTTAGGGTGACATTAGGATGCTAGTGTGGCAGCCAAAGTATCCCAAAGGATGATGTGTGTCGTATTTTGATTGTGCGAAATGAAAGTGGGCTTGAGTTGGATGTGGAGACAGTTAAGACATCATATCAAATATAAGTAGTTGATATGGGTAGTGAGCCAATATCCACCATTAATAAGAGAGGCTCTAGTCAGATTAGGTTGCATTACATGGAACAGAGGTACTCTAATGAAAGATCTCCAAGGAGAAATATAGACCATAGGTTGGCATGCAGGTGAGATGCAATCTTAGTTGTGGATCATGTGGGTCCCACTTGACCATCTCATGAATAGTTACAATGACGGGAGATAGTTGATTTGTAGGTTAGAGGACCAATGCAATCAAATTCATTGATTCTAGATTCCTAGGATCGTTGGATCTGTCGGTGCATGCAGAGGCTCTAGTCAGAGTGTAGTTATACTATGAAGTGGATGGGTACTGACAAACAAGACTCTGAGAGCCAACGATAGCCATTGATATAAGATCAGGTGGTTGTTGAGCAATGAGGACATATTTTTTTAGTGTACCCCAATGATCCAGGAGGATCTAAGGAACGTTCACAGAGGTCCAAGAGGATCTGGAACGCTCAAAGAGGTCCCAAGGGGTCCATAAATGCTCAAAATTCTATCATCTCGCATCATCTCTAAATTGACATCAATGTTAAGATCTCATCCTCATATTTCCAACGGCATAAACGGTTCTTCAAATGGAGCTCATATGAAAAATTTATGGGAAGTCAAAGTTCAAGTCAACCTAGGTCAAAGTTAAAAGTCATATGAAAAAGTTATGGGAAGTCAAAGTTCAAGTCAACCTAGGTCAAATTTAAAAGTCAAAGGGATAAAAGGAAATGTTTCATGTCTGTATAGTTACATGTGGCATGACCGTACATGTGATGTGGCCACACCCCCAAGGTATAGTTACATGTGGCATGACCGTACATGTGATGTGGTCACACCCCCAAGGTGCCATGTGGACTAATCAATTGACTGGGCAGATGAGTTGGCAAGTTGAGTTGGCATCCAAGTGGTTAAGTCAAGGTTTGAAATGTGGAATTGGATAGCGAATGAGAGGCTTCCATATGGCACCGACGCATTGGCCAATAATGTTTTATGTTTTTAAAATTTTGGAGTCAATAGGGTTCGACCCCATGACCTCCATACTCCTCTAATTCTTGACATAACTCTCCATACCATTGTGCTACAAGTTGGTTCTTAACACAAGTGTGGCATATATTATATTTAAAATCATGTAGTAATTTGTTTGAAGGAGAAAAGGGGCTGAGGGATAACCCACATCCCCCAACCCATACATGATACCACGTGACCAATACCTTAACATCCAGAGGATCCAACAAGAATATGTTGGTTGTGGAGACTGATTATCTTCCTGATTCAGAGGTCCTTTCTTTCAGCCGTGTTTATACCCCATGAAGTATTTACACCCCAGAAGTATGTACACTCTTCCACGCGGGGGA
>JZKD02S1710973.1:596204-613670 GCA_000966675.3 Picea glauca
GTTTTGTTTCAACATTTATGTTGTGGATGTGTCATTTTATTATGGTTTCTACTCTACTATTTTTAGAATTCCTATTGTGGATTCTACTATGTGATTTTATTCCTCTTTCTTAAAACTTTAGACAACAATTTTACCAACTTTAGAAATTACTTTGAGTTGAAAGTAATTTAAACATAGTGAAAAGAGTCAAAAATTATATGTATAAGTGTTTGCAATCACGTTCCAATTAAAATGATTTCATATAACTAGAGTATGTATTTGTATTTGGCTAACTATGTATGTATTCTTAATTATCATATATTTATTTAGTTTTTCCAGTTACATAGTGAAATTTGTATGGGTTGATTCTTCATCATTTTAGTGCCCATAAAAAGATTTAGAGAAACCCAAATCATGGTAGAGGATGAAAGTATAATTAGTGGCGATTTCACAAATATGTTTAATGAGTATATTTAGAGATTGTTAGTTATTGACACATTTCAGTAATTTCAAAAGTTAATAGATTACCAAAATAATTTCTTCTTCATTTTAGGATGTTGGATATAAAAAGTTAACAACCATTTACAACTATCATCTTGGAAAAAAATTAAATTGGTTTGTAATTTCAAGCTCTTCATTGAATTATGAATATTTTTTAAGATTCAGATCTACATGTTATCTATTTTTTAAGATTAATAGTAACAACTAGTATTGTCAAGGTCATTTTAGTTAATGGTTTTTCTTGATCTCTTTTTATATTTAGAGGCTATTAGTCATTGTCAAACTTCAATAGTTCCAAAAAGTTAATTTTTTCATTTTAAGATGTTGGATATAAAAAGTTAACAACCGTTTACAACCATCATCTTGGGAAAAAATTAAATTGTTTTGGAACTTCAAGCTCTTCATTTAATTGTGAATTATTTTTAAGCTCAATTTCTACATGTTGTCCATTTTTTAAAGATTAATATTAACAATCAGTATTGTCAAGATCATTTTAGTAAATGTTCTTTCTTGATCCCATTTTATACTTAATATAAAAATTTAGATTTTTTTCATGAATTAAGATACAAATGTTATCACTATATGAAATTGGAGGAATATTTGTTTTGTTAGATTCAACTATCATGATTTTAATTTAATTGGTATTAATAATAAGTTTAGTAGAAAATTTTAAGAATAAATTTAATAAAAACAATTGATTTAAAAAATTAATGAATTCATATGACATTAATTAAATCATTTAATCGACACCATAAACACAACCAATTAAAATATTAAACATTATATGGCATATTTTACAAGTGCACTAGTACATTAAATTATTGATATATCTCAAACTTGATTTAAAAATAGATAAATAATTAATAATGTTTATCATTAATATAATTGTAGTGCATTCTATAAATCAAACAACATCACTGATATATCAAATTATATACACCAATAATCTTAGAACGAGTAATATAAATGAACAATAACGACATAAGAAACATCAACCGAACATATACATGATATGAAAAAGTGTAACATACATTAATGAAAACATAACAATCAATCTATATGTCAAATATACATATCAATTATACATATCAACAATCAATATACATCTCAAATATGCATTGCAATAATTAGTATACTTGTCAACTACTGCTAGGTATACTACCAAATCCAAGGACAACAATACCTCCACTATGTAAGAATGTAGCTACACATTTAGGGGTGGGGGTAATCAAAGATCCCAGAGGTAATACCACAATCAATTGTGCCTAGGGTTTAGGTACAATGACAAACAATGAGGTGGAGACTTACTCCCTCTCTCAAAGGAATCATGTGAGAGATAGAACAAAAATTTCTTATAAAACCTCAAAGAATGATTATGTGAGCAACAAAACTAGAATTTCTCATGGTTTTGTTGATAGAAACTACAATTCATTTTCTCCCCTACTTTATTACAATATTGAATGTTATAAGTGAAATAACTATGGGTACATGACATGTGACTGTAGAAGCAACATAATAAATCCTCCTAAAAAAATAGGGAATAATGTGTTCTTACTAAACATAGAGAAGAATACACAAAGGTGTGGAAAAGGAAGCAAGAAGAATCGAAGAAGGTAGAATGTGGAATTGCAATGTATCCTCAAGACAAAGGAAGCCAATGGTACATTGATAGTGGATGTTCAAAACACATGATAGGGAATTAGAACAAATTTCTCACCCTAAAGGAAGAAAAAGGAGGTAGTGTTACCTTTGGGGATAATGCTTCTGCAAGGATAGTCGAAAAAGGTACCATCAATCTTGATGATGGAAAGACTAAAACACAAAATGTATTGTATGTTGAAGGGTTAAAAAAAAATCTTATAAGTGTACAAGAAGTTTTTATAACAATGTTGAATGGAGCCAAAATAGAAGACATCTTTTTGAGAGAAGTAGTCATCACAATAATCTACATTTTGAATAGAGCACAAATTATAGTGAACAATAGTAACACATCTTATGAATTATGGAAAGGTAGACCACTTATAGTCAAATACTTCAATTTATTTGGGAGAAAGTGCTATATAAAGAGAAATTAAGATAATTTAGGGAAGATTTATTCCAAAACAGATGAAGGTATCTTTCTTGGCTATGCATTTGAAAGAAAGGCCTACAAATTATACAATAAAATATTACACAAGGTTATAGACAGTATTGATGTAAGAGTGGATGAATAAATGCCTCAAGAGGAAAAGTCACAAACAAATGAATATTGAGAGGAGACAATATACAAAGAACAAGAAAATAAAGAAGGAAAGAAAGAACAAGAAGAAATAGAACATGAATATCCAAAGACACCATCCAGAATTGTCCAAAAGAATCATCTAGAAAGTGAAATTCTTGGTGATATAGATATAAGAGTTTAGACGAGAAGAATATGTAACTTTTCTTTGATATCTAAAATAGGGCCCAAGAACTTTTCACATGCTAGTGAAGATAAACATTTAGTTAATGCTATGAATGAAGAACTAAATCAAATTAAGAAAAATGAGACATGAAAACTTGTGCCCAGAACAAAAGATAATAATGGTATTGGCACCAAATGGGTCTTCAGAAAAAAAATTGGATGAAAATGGAAAATTAGTAAGAAATAAACAATATTGGTTTGTAAAGGGTATGCTCAAGTTGAGGGTATTGAATTTGAAGAAACATTTTCTCCATTTGCAAGATTAGAAGTAATCAAAATATTTTTGGCATTTGCATGTTTCAAGAACTTCAAAGCCTATAAAATGGATGTCAAGTCAACCTTTCTAAATGGAAATTTAGAGAAATAATTATATATTGAATAACCAAAATGATTTCAATTGTCAGAAAACAAAGATCATGTATGAAGATTGAAGAAATCACTATACGGGCTAAAGCGAGCTCTCATAGCTTGGTATTCAAGGATTGACAAATACCTACAACAACAAGGCTTCAAAAGAGGAGTTGCATACAACAATATTTACATAAAAAAATGAATTTTTTTTGGCTTTTGTGGATGATATCATATTTGAAAGTAATGATGATAGAATGAGCAAAACGTTTGTAGAAGAAATGCAAAAAGAGTTTGATATGTCCATGCTTGGAGAATTGTCATTCTTTATAGAGTTGCAGATTTCGCAATCCAACAAAGGCATTTTCATTTTGCAGGCCAAATATATGAAAGAAATGTTGAATAAATTAAGAATGGAAGATTGTGCACATGTGAGTACACCCATGATCATAGGATATAAGTTGAGAAAATATTATGAATATCCATAAGAAAATCAAACACTATACAATTCAATGATTGGAAACCTACTATATGTGACAACATCAAGGCCAAACATCATGTAAGCAGTAGGATTGGTTGCAAGATTTCAATATACACCAAAGGAGACACATGTGCAAGTAGTAAAAACAATATTTAGATATATGAAGGGAACATTAGACTTTATCTCATGGTATTCAAGAAGTAAGGACTTCACTCTAACATCATATACATATTCCTATTGGACATGAAGTATTGATGACAAGAAAAGTACGAGTGGAGGAGCATTATTTCTAGGAAACTTTCTATTTTCATGGTTGAGCAAGAAGAAAATTGCAATCTCTATATCCATAGCAGAAGCCGAATATATTGCAGCAGTAACATGTTGCACACAAGTTATTTGGATGAATTAGATACTGAAGGATATCAAGGTAGAATATAATCATCCAATCTTAATCACCCATGACAACAAAAGTGCAATAAACATTTAAAGGAATATTTTTATGGACTCAAAGGTGAAGACTATTCCAATTAAGCACCACTTCCTAAGAGAACATGCATCCAAGCAAAGTGTCAAGCTAGAATACATTACCACCAAAGAACAAGTTGCAAATATTTTTACCAAACCTCTTCCCAGAGAGACACTTGAATATCTTAAACAGAAGTTGGGAGTGATATCCCTCCCATATCGTCAATAAAGGGAAGCACAAGATCAGGGGAAGCATCCCTTTTCCATTAATGTCAAAGGGGCAGAAGTTGCATATAGAGGAAGAATTGCAAACACAAGGAAAGTTGCAGACAGGGGGAGTATCAAAATTGACTAAGGGTTTCCATCAATGACAAAGGGGGAGTCATTTATTTCAAATATAGGGGGAGACTACAAATGTGTAATATAAATATTGCAAGATGTTTATTGTAGGAAATATTGTGTTTGGATTTTTGATGCTCAGTTTGGGTACCCTATATTTGAAGGAATTGTTACTCTAAATACCTATCTCAAATAGGTGCATAGGTTATATGGTTGGAAATATTATTCTAATACATTTCCAATGGTATATGATACTCCCTCTAAGTCCTTGGGAATGGGGAGATATGATTTTTTTTGTCAGACTACCCAACCAAAAATTTCAAGTCAGCTTAACCAATCTTTATTGGTCGTCCCTCAAAGTGAGAATAAAAACACTATACATACAAGATAAATTTTTTCATTTGAAGAGTATCCAAGCAATAATATCAAGTCTAAGGTGCACAAGAGAATCTGGAGAGTCTTTTCGGGGTCTAAAGGTGTGCAAGAGGAGTTTTCTCGCAGTTTTAAGGGTGCACTAGAAAGTACTAAGGTTGATGATGATGCAAAGTGTGTTGTTTTGAGGTCGTGATGTTGTAGTATGGAATTATATTCTTGGAATGATGCTATTAGGTTCACTAGGGAATGAAGTCTAAATATGGATGGGGTTCGAATCTATGTCTGGGGTATGAAGCAAAGAGAGGCATTGGAGCATGAAAGTTAAGGGTATGATGATGCTATGAAACACATGAAGTATGAAGCATGCATGTGAAGTCAGAAGTACTTTGTGTATGAATATATTATTTTGGTGCCTATAAAGGTCTTACTGAGTTCATGCTCAGTTGAGAATATTGGTTTCTCTAGTAGATTGGTGTCTACGAATATCTGAAAGAGATTTTTGTCTCTTGCTAAGTTGGTTCTTAACGGTGGGGATTGGTGTCTCCAGTAGACTAGTGTCTACAAAGATCAAACAAAGATTGGTGTATCTTGATAAGTTAGTGCTTGGGGGGGCATTGGTGTCTACAAATATCTATATGAGTAGTTTGGTTCCTACGAAGATTTGTATTAGCTGAGGATATTGGTGTCTCCAATAGGTTGGTGCCTACAAACATTTATAACGATAAGTTTTTATGGTTTTATCCTGTAAGGGTTTCGAAGTTAAACTCTATGTACCTTGATTTGAGTTTAAATTCATTTACTATTTCAAGGCTAATGAATTATTGATTAATGGTCAATTAAAGTAAAAATAATCTTATATTTATTCACCCCCACCCTCTCATTATAATCATAAGTTCAACAAAGTTATGCAGTTATAACATACTCATCCTTTACATCACAAAAGTGGGTATCATGATTGTTCCACATACACAGAAGGTATAGATTGGCAAAGAGTCCACCTATTCCAAAAAATTACAACATAAAACACCATAATAGATCAATAACCCCCCCACCCCCTCTTTTATTATCTGGGATATCATGGATGAAGCATCGAACTTTGTGACTACGAGAAATAGTCAGATACTTTCCTCTCTCAAGATTAGCTAATGGAAACCTATAAGGGAAACCCATTATATAATAATCTATATTTAGGAATCCTTCAACAACATGGTATCCGAGAGGAAGTGGATGATTTCATCAATCTAGTGAAATCATGTTTCAATTATTAGGATCATATATTCCAAACTTTGAATCATCGAGTTCCCATGTCATCCACACTTCCAATGGTTTTAACGGGAAGTTTACCAAGTCTGTCGGATGAAGGATTGAGAAGCCCATTATAGGTTTTCCTGATACCATTTTGGCCTTAATTTGATTTATCATTACTTTATTTGATATTGATGAATCCTTGGATTGATTGAAAGAAAACAATTCTTTGAATTTATTTTAAGAGAAATTGTGGCCTCATGAACATCAATGCCACTCCTTTAAACTCAGGTATTAGATGAAACAATCAATGATAAATTAATGATATCTCTAAGGTACCAAAACAATAATCAATTATAAATAGGATTCCAACATAATATTCCTAGTCATCATTCCCATAGTGAGAAGGGGATATTGATAAAGATTATTCCAACATTGTGCATTCAACAAAGAACCACTCAAGGATACACAATTGCCAAGTATCTACATCCATATCTATGTGAGTAGTGGAAAGGTAATATACATTATAAGTAAGGGTAGGTTAGGATTTAGGGTTACTACCAATAGGGGACTCATTTTCTTTGGCTTATAGAATCAAAAGGAGGGTTGTTGTGACCACAACAAGTAGTGACACGCTGGAAGAACTAGTTATCTCGGTCATTAGAAATTTGGGGCTTTAAATTTAAATCTTAATATGAAAGAAAAGTCCAACATAGTTACCAACTTAATGAGATTTGTGACCTCAAAACAAGAACTCTATCCCAAAAAACTCATATTTTTGGGTCAAAAACACCAAAATCAACACCTGAATCAAAAAGTGGTTGGCGATGATTAAAATTTAGGCCCGTTGTGTTCATAATTGATACCATTATGGAAAAAACCTTTAAAATTAACCCTCAAATTGAAAATTGATGTTATCAGTAACATTGTTTTTTTTTTAGTTAAAATTGGGATTTAATTGAAATTGTGGCCTCAACAACTGGTACCATCGCAGATAAAAAACTCAAAATCGATTTCTATATATATATATATATATATATAGCTCGGTGGGTTAGCTCAAGTGTATGAGTGTCGTTGTTTGCTCGAATGAGGTTACAGGGTCGATCTCTATCCAGGAGCTTTTTTAGGGCCTCACTTGATGTCCCCACTAGGTTAGGCCCATAATCAAGTTGAACAGTTTACCTTGTTTACCATCCACGAAATGTGGGGAAGTACTAAGGGGTTTCTCGTGTTATATTCCCAATATGTGTGTCTGTGTGTGGAAAAACTTGAAATACAAAATTTTGAAAAATTAAAAAAAAAAATACTTTAAAAAAAACTCAAAATATGAAATTTAATTAAAACTATAATAAAAAAAAATTTAAAGAAATAAATTAAAAAAAAAATAGTGATTAAAAAATTAAAAAAACAAAAATAAAAAAATAATATAAAAACAAAAAAAATTAAAAGGGGGCGATGTTGGAGTTACTTCACACACACCTAGGATTTATTTTTCCTAAGGTTTTCCCTATGTTTATTAGTCATCATTCAGTCTCCTATATTTTAGGGAGAATATTCCTCTAGGAGAATATTCTCTTCAATTCACACTTCAGTTTGATCAGTTGAGTGGAGTCTAGATGCCACATTGATATTATCACCATGCAACATTGGGATCATCACCAACTAATGTGAATTGTCCTTGGGATCATCACTATACTATCATATTATTCATGATTCCCTTATATCCTCCTCACTTCATTCTATTTCAGTCAGTTACTTGAAGAGTGATAGACTAGTTAACTCAGCTAGGTGGCAGTTCACTCCCGTAACTGCCTGAGAGACTAGACTAGGTGGAAGTTTACTCCTGTAACTATTTGTCTGTTTCCAGATCACTCTAGACCACCACTATGGCGCATTGTCTTCTCCTCCAGTGTGCATTGGTCGATTTATACAAAGTATATCATTTGTAAATTATCACTCATTCTTTTGGTTAATGAGAATTCTTCCATTCTTTCTCTGTTGCTTCTCTTTTCTTCTATTTTCTTTGCAAATGTGTATGTCAATTCCCAGCTAGATATTATCTTTGCAGGCTCAAGACATTTACATGGTATTAGAGCTGACAGACTTCTAGGGAAAATACATACTAAATTATTTTTGCAAGTACTGAAGATTGAAGACAGCGGAAAAATGGATTTTCCAAATGAATTCATTCTTACACCTTACAACTTCTTTGCATGGAACGAGAATATGATAATGCATCTTCGAAGCAGAGTATTTTATAGGTTAACCATGAACAAATATGTAGAACCAACATCAGCCTTAGAAAAATCCAAGTATCTAAATTGAATGGATGAAGCGTTCGGAACAATTTGCAGTCTCATTTCTCTTGAACTCCTATTTCACATATCCTCCTGTAAAAACCCCAATGAAGCCTAGACCACCATGGAAAGGATTTTTGGAAAATAGGAAGAGATGAGGGGACACATGCTTGAGGTGGAATTGCTCACATTGGATCCAAAAATATTCTATAATCTCCAATATTTATTTACCAAATATAAGGATTTGTTGTCGAAACTCAAGGCTTGCATGGTTGATAAATCTAAGGAGGAGAAAAAAATGGTTCTCACCATTCTCTCCAAACTTGGTCCAGCATACTTAGTGTCTGTATCCACATTTCATTCAGTTATATTCGCCTCTGGAGCCACTTGGAATATGCCCTCTCTTGAGGAATTTATCGAATCTCTGACACAAGAGTAGGATAATCTCATCAACATGGGAAAAATCAAAGGCCCAAAGGTGCATGCACTTACTGTGCAATATGGAAGCAGTCATCAATATCAGAAATCTATATACAAAGACAAAAGGAAATCACATGCAAATCCAAAGAAGGAAGGGTACTCAAATCCCTTCAATGATGCCTCCGGATCCAAAGGTAGAAAGGGAAGAAAAGGGGATAAATGAACTTACTTCCATAAAGGATTCCATACAAAATATTCATGTATGCGGAAACAGGTAGATATAACGACCAAAATACTTCATCAAAACAACCTTGGAGATAACAACCCCAAGGGTTCCCAGAAGAAGAAGCCAGAAGATCAGAATCCCAAGAAAGGAAATTCTAGCCATGCTTTGATTTCCATCAACTCCTCTCTGGATGCTTGGATCGTAGATTCAGGAGCATCACACCACATGGATGCCACAAAGGAAGTATATTCTTCATTGGATGCATGCAAAGGTCCTCTTATTTTGATGGGGGACAACTCTCCAGTTGAGGTCACTGGCAAAGGAATAATTGAACTCACAAACAGAAGCTTCAAAAATGTGTTGAACGTTCCCAAACTTTCCATCAATCTTTTATTTATGTATCAAATGAAAAACTCCGACACTAGAAAGAGATTCATATTCAAACCTGATGTAGTGGATATCTACGACATGAAAACCAATTCCAGGGTTGCTACCGATGAGGTAAATCATCAATCTAGACTTTACACATTTTTTGAATTTATTGAACCATATTTTGCATTATTGCTTACCCATACTGATGAAGGCAGTAGGATATGGCACGAAAGGTTCAAGCATTTAAATTTCAGATAAATGCAACAACTTATCAAGCAAGGAATTCTTGATGGTCTACCTGACATCCACTTATCCAAATGAATTTGTGAGGGACGTGTTCTTGGAAAACACCCTCAAGAGAAATTCGACAAAGGAAACACTCAAAAGGCTTCCTTTTCTTTAGATATGATCCATAGTGACATCATGGGCCCTTTTCCGCATCCATCAATTAGAAAAGCAAGGTACGTGCTCATTTTTGTTGATGATTTCTTACACTTCACATGGATTTTCTTTCTCAGGAAAAAATCAGAGGTCTTTCAACACCTCAAATATTTCAAAGACCTTGTTGAGACACAGTCACGAAAGAAAATCAAAGTCCTCCGAACAGATAATGGGGGAGATTATGTCAACCATGAAATACATAATCTTTGTCATGAGTCATGGATTCAGTTGCAGCACACGGTTCCCTATACTCCGTAGCAAAACGAAGTTGCTGAGTGGAAAAATAGATCTCTAAAAGAGATGGCATCTTGCATGCTACATGCAAAGTCACTTCCATATAGATTATGAGTTGAAGCACTTAATTGTGCAACCTACATCCAAAATAGATCTCCCCATATATATTTCAAGGATAATTACCCCTATGAGGCTTGGAGCGGCCTCAAACCAAAAGTGACCCACTTTTTTATTTCCATTTCACATGCATGGTCTAGGATTCCCTCTGAGAAGATGAAGGCACTTGATCCACATAGAACAGAGTGTATATTTGTTAGATACCCCGACGGTGTGAAGGGACATAGATTCATTGATATTTCCTTGGACCGGATCATCATTGAGTGAAGTGTCCAATTCAAGGAAAGTGTCTCGCATGTACCTCAATAGCCACATTGATCTAGATGGATATTGGTGGCCACCCACCTATTCCAAATGGCTCCTTGTGTCTGTTTTTGTTTAGCACATCTTTCTATACTTCTTTATAATTGTGATTTCTACACTTCTGGGGTTGTATGAAGCCTCAGATTCTCTAGGTGGATATGGGTGGCCTCTCACCTAATCTAACTGGCCTATTTTATATGTTTTCATGTCAGCACATCTTGTTGTACTCTGAGGGATGTTTTGGGGCCCTAAACAATGTTTTTTTGTCTTGCCACAGTCATATTATTGATGGAGTTAGAGTTTGATGACAAAATGTGTATCTCTCTAAAATACCTTTCCAACGGGCTATCACGCTCCTAAAACAAAGGTCGTATGCAAAAGTTATGACCCTAGGAAGTTGAGGTACCAAATTACACCAACTTACCCATAGGGCCCACATGAATTTTGACATTTCACCTTCTAGGGTTAGGTTTTTGGATGTCTAGGGTTTTTTAATTCATGAGTAATATGTAAAGGCCCTCTAGAGCCTCATTGTAATCCATTCTTCTCATACGGATGTGCGTAGTTTCCACATCTCTTCAGTTATGCAGTTTTACAGTTTTAGCCTATTTCATTATTTAATAGAAGATATTGTTCACTGAATATTTGTGTTATTCTTCCCATCTATGTGTTTATGGTATTCAGTATATAATCAATTTGTTTCAATCCTAAATCCGGATCAGTGGTATCAGAGTAGTATGCTCTTCATTTATTTTTCTCCGTGCATGTCCTCGACAAGGTATGGGTACAAGAAGTTGGGACTCGAACCAATCGAGCCATTACCAGATTGGTGACGCCGAGACTGACAGCAACCCATGGGAGACGAAAAGAAATATGATGGAGCAGGATATCCTATTAAAATGTTGCTCGAGGAATCCCTCGCGCGAAAAAGGAACAAAATGATGGACAACTTCACGTCGATCCTTCGACGGTTGCCCGCGGGAGAATCATCTTCATCAGGTGGCCATGCAACCCCCTTCAAGGTACATGTAAATTTTGATATTCCATTATTTGAAAGATTGATAGATGCGGATGTTGTATATAAATGGTTAAATATGCTCAAAGGATATTTTTCGATCCACAATTTTTTCGATCAGGAAAAGATCACTTTTGCACTCCTCAAGGTCGTTCCCCATGTTAAATACTAGTGGGATACCTACTCGTAATAAAGGGACGTTAAGGAATCTGCAATTTTTGTGGTGGATCCTACATGGGATTTCTTCTGGGACACCATTAAAGAATAGTACTACCCTATTGGAAACTACGAGGACTAGTACACTAGATGGACCAACCTATGTCAAGAAAGGGACCAAACAGTACCAGACTTCACCAATATTTTTCATACCCTCTGCACAAAATTGGGTATCAAAGATTTTGAACATCATCCAGTGCTCAAATACTGCAGCTATTTGCATAGATACATTCAAATAGAAATGGAGTTCCTGGACATTGCCTCATTGGGAACCACTTATAGATACCCTATCAAGATCGATAAGAAGTTTAAGAAAAAATGATGAGTTTTTGTGATCTAGGTGGATATCGGTGGCCACCCACCTATTCCTCTGTCTTGAAAAATAGCTTTCCACCTTGGCAGTTAATTGATAGTTTTTTAGGTTCCAAACTTTCGAGGCCGTTTTGAGGTCCTAAACGTCGTTTTTTGGGATTTGGGGCCGAGGTGACTATCAAAGGCATTGACCTAGGCCAGTCGGAATTTTTTTTTCTCCGTTAGATCCTTCCAATGGGCTATTGTGCGCCTAAAACAAAGATCATATGCAAAAGTTACGACCTCGGGAAGTTGATGTACTAACTTACCCAAATGGGGCCCACATGAATTTTGGCGCTTCATCTCCTAGGGTTAGCTTTTTGGATGTCTAGGGTTTTTGACATTCCTATTTAATGTAAAAGGCCTTTAGAGCCTCATTGTAACCATCTTCTTGCGAATGAGCATAGTCATTACATCTCTTCTCAAAGATAAGCCGCCACCATTACAAAAAGATTGTTTTCCGCTGCATTTTATAATTTCGACTTATTTCCTTATTGAATAGAAAACCAATTTTATTGTATCTCTGTTATTTTGTGTTAAGAATATGTTAATAATATGTAGTCATTTCGTTCTGCTGATAAAATCTGAATCAGTTTGGATCTGTAAAACCCTCATAGTTGAAGCAGGGCAAAGGCAACCCCAACCCACATAGCAGGGGACCAAGTCGCGATGGTCACCCTCAGGACAATCTGTCTAATCCACAACACAAGAAGGGCAATGAGAAGACGAAGAAGGACACGGGAAAAGGATGTGAGTACCATAAAATTCCTTGGCACAACACCGATGAATGTCGCTCCAAACAGTCTCTCATGGTCGAACTGAAGGCTTCTGAGTCAGAGGTCGATTCTGATTTTGAGTCAAATCCTGAAGGAAGGAAGCGGATTATCGATGTTGAACCCAATGCCACGGTCTCTACCACAAAATTCCATCCAAGTGAACCAGAAGAACCAGAGGAAGGGGAACGCATATTTCACTCGCAGATGTGGGTCAAGGGGGCTCTAATTCACTTCATTGTCGACAATGGTAGTCAAAAGAACTTGATTTCATCAGAGGTCATGAAACGGATAAACCTGCCAACGACACCGCACCCGCAACCCTACACCATAAGCTAGCTTCATCAAGGAAGAGATCTTTGTATCAGCCAATGATGTCATATGTCCTACGACATCAAGCCCTTCAAAGATGAGGTACTATGTGATATTGCTCCCCTTGAAGTTTGTGATGTTCTTTTAGGACAACCATATTTATGGAAGTGTCATGTTGTGTATGAGTCTAGAACTTGCAATGTTATTATTACTTTGGGTAGAAAATTGTACATGATCCAAGAGGTGGTACCACCTAATTTTATTTCTTTAATATCTTCTAAGCAATGCAGTAAGGTCATTTCACAGACCAGGAAGTTTGTCTTCTTTGTGATCCATGCTCACAGTAAACAAAAGGTTGTTTCCACATCTGTGGCCTCTACACAACACCTCTCTTTTCAGCAGAATTAAGTGGATGGGATCATGGAAGAATAGAGAGATATATTCCTCTCACATACAGGGGTATCGACACACTGCCAAGTCAAGCATCGAATTTGTATGACCTTTGGCGCACCTCTACCTAATGGACCAGTTGTTGAGGAAATATATGAAATAATCTTACTCAAACATTTTCATACTCTTCTTGGCTAAAGAAAAGTAGATGAGAATATCACCCTATGTTTATAGCTAACAAAAATAGCATCCTAACTCAAAAGTATTAATTACGAGTGCTTAGGCTAGTCTTTTATAAAAAAAAAAAACTTGCTGGAAATTTACTTTTTATGTAATTTTTTGAACATGTCAGTTGTTGAAATGAATGCAAATATACAAGTGTAGTCACCAAGATGATAATCGAGATAGATGAGACATAAATCAATCCTTTATTTCATTCAAATTCACCAAAAAGTCATTTTCTTTACAAAATCTCATGCAAAAATTTTGGACCAAAGTCAAACTTAGACATCCCCGATGGAACATACAAAAGGACCTCTGACAGAAAGCCAAAACTAAACTCTAAGAGTTGGATCAGATTGCCACATATTTCTTCCCACTCGACTCTTCACAATATTATTTGTCAGTCATGAAAAGTAATTCACAAACAGACAATTCTACACAGACTATCAAAGATAGATAAACACCTCTGAAAAACAAGTGTCTGAATGATGTGATTTAGCCATGAATATTGTTGTCTGCAATAAGACCCTACTATCATAAAAGAGAATTAGGCTTGTGATGAATAAATGAATGAATGAAAACTGAACTATCTCAGCATAAACTCAAAGAGAAAACCTTAGTATGCTTATGCTTTTATCCTCCCTTTGTTCCTCCCTTTCCTTTTTCTTTTAAACAATTTAGAATTGGTTGAAGTAGTTGAACCAACTCATTAGTTAAGTTAATTAAAAGACTCAACCAAATTTAGTTAGGGGGAAAAGTAATAATCATAATAAAGGTCATAAATAAATAATAACTAGTAGGTGGGACCCCTTGTGACTCCCTTTATCTCATAACAATCATAACATAACCATTAGTTAAGTAAAACACACCTCCTTGTGTCTCCCATCCACATATTCACATTTGACAATTTAGCTCATGACATTTGAAATTATTTTCAAAAATATTACTCATGTAACCAAAAATAGAACATGTTGTCCAAAGTTCTTTGAAGTCAACTGTCATAAAAATAAAACTCAAAAAACATATTTCCCACTCTGGGATGCAATATTTCCCTGATTGTTGTTGTCACCCTTCGATTTTCCTAAATTTTCCTTTGGTTGTGCTGATACTTTAGGCCTAATCTCGTTGATCACGTGGGAACAATTGTCCCTCAAAAGCATCCGGGAAGACACGGATTTTTCAGAGCCATTGGAGGGTGAGGAAGGGGCAGCAGTGGATTTTCCTTTATCAAGGACATGGTGGGCCTCAATTTTCAATATCTTTCTAGCATGGGAGGATTATACTAGTGAGTAGGAAGCAGCTTGGACAATTTGGTTTTTAGGCGGAGTAGCAGGCAAGGACAAATTGGGCCAGCCATAATGTTGGGAGACTGTCGGGTGGGAAATCTCTTGCCATCCATCGTTTTCAGGAACCTCGGGCTGCAATGAGATGCGAGGAGGCACATGGATACTAGGGGCTTGCAGAACTTGGAAATGATTCCTTTCAGGCCTAAGTTGGACTACTCCTTTCCCAAACTAATTGAAAAATATGGCCTGAAACAACTGGACAAGCTCTTGTGAATCAACATCAAAATGTATGGAGAACCTGGGCTTTCTTGGGCCCATATTCCAATTACTTCTCCCTCTGTTGCCTCGGCCATGGCTACCTCGGCTGAAAAAACTCATTCCTTCATGCATGATTGATTAGAAAATAGTCTTTTAAATAACCACACATGACAACTCTTAAAAATATGAAATATATTTGGCTCAGCGATGTATCAGAATCATGCAATCCAATCCATACAAATTGTTTTACTGTATATCAATGAGAAGGGGGTGAATAAAGGGTCCTGGGATATGTGAGGGGTTTGTGTTGTAGGAAAATCTCGCTGCGGACAGGTAGATCACCTCTAAGTCTTGACCTTAACCCTAGACAGAAAAATGCTTAACGTGGACACTGACTTCCTTTCAAATCTATCTACACTAATGCATGAGAAGGGAGGATATCAGAAGTACCTTTCAATCAACGTTTGTCCCTGAACACTCCGAGTTGTGCTCCAATCCTTTGCTCCTCGCTGAGGTTTGTGGACAAAACAAGATACGACCACTTCCTACTCTATTGACATTAGCTTGAAAACAGATCTATCACTAAATGATAAGTTCATGTAACATCAGACACAAACTAGAAAGAAACAGGCCAAGCGTGTCATATTAATGAGAATAACGACAGCAGTACTTACAATCGTAGATGCGAATGCGACAGCTTCGTCAAGTCCTCTTCGTCTAACCCTTGTCTGAAAGATTCACAACCTAGATAACAGCAGCTTCACTGATCACTCTCCTTTGGCTGACTGTCAATTTCCTCCAAGATCATAAGTTTCGTATGTTCAATTCTTCCCCCCTTCCCACCATCATAGAGCCTGTTTATATAGGTTAAGAGGAGATTAACCTCTTGGGTTATGTTTAGAACCAGTTGGGAACCTTCTCCATAGATCAGGGATCTGTTGATGAAAACAATAATTCGAGCACAACTGCCTCCTAATCTCGAATTTTCCTCCCCTTATTCTTCTCAATGGGCTAACAACTGACCCAGAATAGGGAGCGCTTCCCCAAAAGGGGCATCAGAGCATTGTAGCACTCCTGGTGAGCCTTGGTAAAGTGCCAATGCTCTCAAGATGAGAAGCGCTCCTCCAGAAGGGCCTGAGGGGCGTTATAACACTCCTTGAAGCATGGCAGAGGAGTGCCAGCACTTCTGCAGCAGTAGTAGGGGAGCGTTCCCCCTCCAAACCAGTGTTTCAGGGTCTCTATCAGGTGTCAAGAGCTATTTGATTCTAGTAGACAAGTTCTCCTCCTTCAAATCAGTCATGTGAGGTGTCATAAGTGCCTCCTTAGTGTCATTATCATGGTATCATGTCTAAACATCATTTGCGACACTAGTGATCAACTTGCGACACTTGCGAAAGTTGTAGGGAAGATGCGACACTTACGACGATTGATAGGGACAATGCGACACTTATCCATCTGAGCAATTTTGATGTGTAACAGAATTCCCCCCAAAGTATGAAGTCAGAATATGCGAACTGATGACTGAAATGCTTTGTATATGTTCAAGAAAGGGTATAGACTCGGAGAACCTGACGGAAGTTGCACACAAACATCCAACAAATATCATGACATGTTCCAAAACCCAAGGCAGGCATACCTATGCCTGGATGATCAATATTTTCAAGGTATGGCCGCCACAAAATACACTGCGGATCCATAATTGTATTGATAAGGGGTATAGCCACCGAAGATACAATGTGGATCTATACTTTGATGACGCAGACTGATCGTAGCCACGAAGAATACACAGTGGATCTACGAGATAACAAGACATAGCCACGACCAATACAAAGTGGATCTATGTAACAATGTATGTGTTCTTTGTCCAAAAATCCTTCTCAACCTGGGCGAAACATATATCAAAGTGAATTACTCAACCCAGGGTTTTCTAACCAGTCCCTGCGTGATACGATTCTAACCATGTGAATAGATGTCTTGGTGTCGAACATGGCAGAAACCACTTGATTACTGGTCAATGAGGTAAATCGTTAACAAGTGCGAGGGAGATCACCATTAAT